>BQNB010013540.1:3257-76946 GCA_026074375.1 Tanacetum coccineum
GTCCAGAGACAGAGGCTCTATTTAAATAACCTCGAAGTTGAAATTTAGCTTTATTATTATTATTATTAATGCAACAATATTAGCCCTCGGTCCTTTAAACAACTGCAACATCGGGAGCGAACCGACAAGAAACAATAGTTTTATTTTGACCTCGGGTATTTCCTTGACTTTTTTGAAGGCTGAGTCAACAGGAGCGAACCGTCAGGAAACAACAAACTTTTATCAGTTTTAGATTATTATTATTACTACTTCCACCCTTTAAACGACTGCAACATCGGGAGCGAACCGTCAGGAAACATCGGTCTTATTTCTGCTTTGGTTTATCACATTATTATTATTATTTATTATTTTTATAGCCAAATCTCAAGTCATATGGTCTTTTAACTACCTATACAACGGGAGCGAGCCGTCAAGAATCGGTAGCCTATTTCCCCACAACACTGTCAAACCTCGATGTGTACCTTACTTTCATCAGAATGAATATCTAAGAAGGGATTAGATACTAAGAATCGTAAAAACCAAGAAACTTTATTTATTAAAATTATTTTTTTATAGTTTTTAAGCTGATGGGAGAAAAAAAGCCACAATTAACCTCTATGAGCTCTAAAGAGATCCAACTACTCCACACTTAGCATCTAACTTATATTCAACTCTATCATTTTTCGCTCTTTGCAAAAATTTTAAACGCTAAGTCTCGAAAGCTAAGGGGAAAGCTAGAGTGCGATACTTTGTCAAGTCAAAATCTCCCTAGTTCTAGCCTAAAGGCCTACTTATTTCTATATATTTTTATAACACACATTTTTATTTTATTTTTTAAACTAAAAGAAAACAATATATTAGTTAAAGCAGGGTTGCGAGGGGCACAGACAGGCACATGTATAATCATTTCGACAGAAATCCCCCCCACACTTAGAACTAAACATTAGACTCAATGTTCAAAAATATCGGGTGCCACCCCCACCCCCACACTTAAGGACGAAAAGGCAAATGCTTAAAAATATATATAAGACGAATATGCTTGATAAGTGACATGAAAAGATCCTTAAGTGTGAATTAAAGTTTTTAATGACGAATTACTACCCGTAAAAAGATTATTTTCTCACAACGTTGGTTTATTTTAAAAACATTTTCTTATAAAGGTATTAATTACTAGATTTGACGTTTGATTATTTTTCCGGATTTTGCCCTTCGAAATAATCGAATAAGAAATCTAAATAATCCGAAAACTAGTAATCAATAATCCCTTTTCAAATCCACACTTATTTCACTAATCGCAATCACTTAACTAGCATAAATAAACTACTCACTAAGCATACTAATTAAGCTAGCCATAACAATCAAATTAACAAGCTAGAACACTTAAAATACTAAATAATAAACTACAACTACTAAGGCGAGAAAAGGAAAAGAAAGAAGAACCCGATTGAAGAAAATGGAGACGAATTAAACCACCCGTTCTTATAAACTTAATGAAACACTAAAGATTAAAACTTTATTTGTTTTTATATAACTAATTAACTTGTAAGGTAGACTTTATTCACTAATTAGCTAAGTAAAACCTTAAAAAACTTGAAAATTTAGTAGTAAAATAAGCTTATAAGACCCATAAGCTCCTCGCCTAAGTGTTGGATCGATTTCATCAATATTAAAACAATCAAAGTTAAGAAGAACAAGATAATAATAAGCTACTAATTAATCTAAAGACAATAAGATATTTAAAGATAAAAACTTTAGATCTAAATCCACCAAAAACCAAGGTGTTCTACAATGAAAAGCAAACGGAAATCGGGTATATTTAAGGATTGGATCTAAAACAATAAGCTTAAAGGCTACAAACTTTAAGCTAAAAAATGATAAAAAACAAACTTGAAAAATAAGCTAAAAATAATAGATCCAAATTCACCCGAAACTAAGGTGTTCAACTCCGAAAAGTGAACGAGAGACGGGTATAATTAAGGATTGGATCTATAACAATAAGCTAGAATAAAAAACAAGCAATCAAAATAAGCTAATATAAGCCTGCTCGAAAAGCTTTAAACAAACATGAATATAAAATAAGCTTAGATAAAATAAGCTATAAAGAAGCTTATTCGAATATAAGCTTAAAATCTAAAAATAAATAAGCTAACAAGAGCTTATTAGAAAATAAGCTAAAAAGAAAGGAAAAGAGATGAGAGAATAAGCATAAGGAAATAACACCAACCTTTACCAAAAAGCATCTTCATTAATCAAAATAAGCCAATACAATAAGATCCAATAAGCTTAAAAAGCTTTTACAACAAGAAAACTAAATAAGCTAAAACTATATTAATCCTACTCCTAAACTAATAAGCTAAAAGTGAAAATGGAAAGAAAACAATGAAAAGGGAATAATGTCTGCTGCGTGTGGATGTGGGTATTTATCAGCCCAAAGTGGAGGGCAATTTAGTAATTTACATGCCCCTGCCAGCTCAATAAATGATATTACAGCCACCAATTTTCTTGCTTGATTTCAACGCATGCTCATGATTGGCTACTGATTTCCAATCATTGGCATAAATTGCCAATGATAACCTTGACCCAATGATTGACAGGTGGTTCCCATGCTGACGTGACCCTATTAAAAAAATTTCAACAGAGGGAACTAATTAGACTCGAACCCCAAACCTCCAGCCTCAACGAACACACCACAAGTATCATAACCATCTCTCATAGGCGCCCTTTTTGGTATATAGATGCAAAAAAAAAGAGTAGATAAAGCATGCATGTAAAAAATGTATGGGAAACGTGAAATGCGCAAAAACGAATTATATTTAACCTTTGATTTTGGCCTGGCAGTTTTATTAGGGTTCAAATAGATTTTGAACCGGTTCATTTAAGGAGATTTGGACCGGTTCAAAAATCAAGGAGGGTGCCGTTGGACTCGTAATTTCGTGCTCTTTCCAATGGCGTGCTCGAGGAATTTTTGCGACTTCGTTTGAATATCGTAAACGTGAAAATGTTGTCGAAACTCTCCCGAAAATCACCGTTTTTGCTTTGTTTTTAATCCTTTGTACCTGCATAAAACATAATAACGACAAACCAAAAACATAATTTGAAATATAATAACACATAATTAAATGTTATTAGTATGATTTATAGTGTTTTCCAAGGTATAAAAGATGTGTGTTTAAGCACACAATGTTTATAATACATGCTAAGAAAGAACTAATTTTAACCCCCTTAACTTAATAACCCCTCACATCAAACAAGAATAGAAAAGGTCCATCAAGAGGGTTTAAAAATCATTTGTTTCGAAAACGCCCGTTTTAACCACTTATTCATTAATTGATAAAAACTAAGTTAAAATTTTAATAAAATTATTTAAAAGGCTTAAAGAACGGGAGTTCGTCATCCTCGATTTTCACAATCCCCAAACCAAGCTTAAAATAAAATTACAGCTAAATATAAAATTAGATGCTAACACTACTCATAGATGCTAATTGTGTAAACAACTACTTTTCGCTCCCTTATTTCTAATTCCTCTACGAATTTTATTCGGAAAATACAATGTGAAATGAGATCACTTATTTTATAGACTTATTATTATAAAGAAGACCAGTTTAAACCATAATTAGTTTGAAATCCTTTTCTAAAGAAACGATTTGCTAAGAATAAGGTACATATTAAGGTTCTAATTTCACATGATTTAGGGGTTATTCTTTTTATTTCATCGCAACAACTCCTCAACGAGCCAAGTACGAGGCGTTATTTAGGATATGACCCCGAATCAAAATTTGGCTTTCTATATTATTTATTAATGCAACAATATTAAGCCCTCGTCCTTTAAACACTGCAACAGCATCGGAGCGAACTACAAGAAACAAATAGTCTTTATTTCGACCTCGAGGTATTTCCTTGACTTTTTGAAGGCTAAGGAGTCAACGAGAAGCGAACCCGTCAGAGAAACAACAAACTATTATCAGTTTGGATTAGTAATGTTAGTTATAACTTCCACCCTTTTTAAAACGACTGCAAACATCGGGAGCGAAGCCGACAGAAACATCGGTCTTATTCAGCTTGGTTTATCACATTATTAATTATTTATTAATTTTATAGCCAATCTCAATTCATGTGGTCCTTTTAACTACCAACAACGGAGGCTAGCCGTCCTAGAATCGGTAGCCTATTTCCCCACAACACTGACAAAACCTCGATGTGTATCTTACTTTCATCAGAAAGAATCTCTAAGAAGGGATTAGAAACTAAGAATCGTAAGAACCAAGCAAATTTATTTATTGAAATTATTTTTTATAGTTTTTAAGCTGATGGGAGAAAAAAAGCCACAATTAACCTCTATGAGCTCTAAAGAGATCCAACTACTCCACACTTAGCATCTAACTTATATTCAACTCTATCATTTTTCGCTCTTTGCAAAAATTTTAAGTCTTGCAAACGCTAAGTCTCGAAAGCTAAGGGGAAAGCTAGAGTGCGATACTCTGTCAAGTCAAAATCTCCCTAGTTCTAGCCTAAAGGCCTACTTATTTCTATATATTTTTATAACACACATTTTTATTTTATTTTTTTAACTAAAAGAAAACAATATATTAGTTAAAGCAGGGTTGCGAGGGGCACAGACAGGCACATGTATAATCATTTCGACAGAAATTCCCCCCACACTTAGAACTAAACATTAGACTCAATGTTCAAAAATATCGGGTGCCACCCCCACCCCCACACTTAAGGACGAAAAAGGCAAATGGTTAAAAAGATATATAAGACGAATATGCTTGATAAGTGACATGAAAAGATCCTTAAGTGTGAATTAAAGTTTTTAATGACGAATTACTACCCGTAAAAAGATTATTTTCTCACAACGTTGGTTTATTTTAAAAACAACTTCTTATAAAGGTATTAATTACTAGATTTGACGTTTGATTATTTCTCCGGATTTTGCCCTTCGAAATAATCGAATAAGAAATCTAAATAATCCGAAAACTAGTAATCAATAATCCCTTTTCAAATCCACACTTATTTCACTAATCGCAATCACTTAACTAGCATAAATAAACTACTCACTAAGCATACTAATTAAGCTAGCCATAACAATCAAATTAACAAGCATAAACATTTTTAAACTAAATAATAAACTACAACTACTAAGGAGAGAAAAGGAAAAGAAAGAAGAACCCGATTGAAGAAAATGGAGACGAATTTAAACCACCCGATCTTATAAACTTAATTAAACACTAAAGATTAAAACTTTATTTGTTTTTATATAACTAATTAGCTAGTAAAGGTATGAGCTTTATTCACTAATTAGCTAAGTAAAACCTTAAAAAGCTTGAAACTTTAGTAGTAAAATAAGCTTATAAGACCCATAAGCTCCTCGCCTAAGTGTTGGATCAATTTCATCAACATTAAAACAATCAAAGTTAAGATGAACAAGATAATAATAAGCTACTAATTAATCTAAAGACAATAAGCTATTTAAAGATGAAAACTTTAGATCTAAATCCACCCAAAACCAAGGTGTTCTACTCTGAAAAGCAAACGGAAATCGGGTATATTTAAGGATTGGATCTAAAACAATAAGCTTAAAGGCTACAAACTTTAAGCTAAAAAATGATAAAAAAACAAACTTGAAAAATAAGCTAAAAATAATAGATCCAAATTCACCCGAAACTAAGGTGTTCAACTCCGAAAAGTGAACGAGAGACGGGTATAACTAAGGATTGGATCTATAACAATAAGCTAGAATAAAAAATAAGCAATCAAAATAAGCTAATATAAGCCTGCTCGAAAAGCTTTAAACAAACATGAATATAAAATAAGGTTAGATAAAATAAGCTATAAAGAAGCTTATTCGAATATAAGCTTAAAATCTAAAAATAAATAAACTAACAAGAGCTTATTAGAAAATAAGCTAAAAAGAAAGGAAAAGAGATGAGAGAATAAGCATAAGGAAATAACACCAACCTTTACCAAAAAGCATCTTCATTAATCAAAATAAGCCAATACAATAAGATCCAATAAGCTTAAAAAGCTTTTACAACAAGAAAACTAAATAAGCTAAAACTATATTCATCCTACTCCTAAACTAATAAGCTAAAAGTGAGAATGGAAAGAAAACAATGAAAAAGGGAATAATGTCTGCTACGTGTGGATGAGGGTATTTATCAGCCCAAAGTGGAGGGAAATTTAGTAATTTACATGCCCCTGCCAGCTCAATAAATGATATTACAGCCACCAAGGATGCTCATGATTGGCTACTGATTTCCAATCATTGGCATAAATTGCCAATGATAACCTTGACCCAATGATTGGTAGGTGGGGCCCATGCTTACGTGACCCAATTAAAAAAATTACAACAGGGGGGAACTAATTGGACTCGAACCCCAAACCTCCAGCCTCAACGAACACACTACAAGTATCATAACCATCTCTCATAGGCGCCCTATTTGGTATATAGATGCAACCTAATTATATTTAACCTTTGATTTTGGCCTGGTAGTTTTATTAGGGTTCAAATAGATTTTAAACCGGTTCATTTAACGAGAGTTCGTCATCCTCGATTTTCACAATCCCCAAACCAAGCTTAAAACAAAATTACAGCTAAATATAAATTAGATGTTAACACTACTCATATATTCTAATTGTGTAAACAACTACTTTTCGCTCCCTTATTCCTAATTCCTCTATGAATTTTATTCGGAAAATATAATGTGAAATGAGATCACTTATTTTATAGACTTATTATTATAAAGAAGACCGGTTTAAACCATAATTAGTCTGAAATCCTTTCCTAAAGAAACAATTTGTTGAGAATAAGGTCCACATTAAGGTTCTAATTTCGTATGATTTAGGGGTTATTCTTTTTATTTCATCCGAAACAACTCCACTATGAGTCCCGAGACGGAGGCTTTATTTAGATAACCCCGAAGTCAAAATTTGGCTTTATTATTATTATTAATGCAACAATATTAGCACTCGGTCCTTTAAATAACTGCAACATCGAGAGCGAACCGACAAGAAATAGTAGTCTTATTTCGACCTCGGGTATTTCCTTGACTTTTTTGATGGCTGAGTCAACGGGAGCGAACCGTCAGGAAACAACAAACTTTTATCAGTTTCGGATTATTATTATTATTATTATTACTTTCACCCTTTAAACGACTGCAATATCAGGAGCGAACCGACAGGAAACAACAGTCTTATTTCTGCTTTGGTTTATCACATTATTATTATAATTTATTATTTTTATAGCCAAATTTCAAGTCATGTGGTATTTTAACTACCTAGACAATGGGAGCGAGCCGTCAAGAATCGGTAGCCTATTTTCCCACAACACTGACAAAACCTCGATGTGTACCTTACGTTCGTCAGAAAGAATCTCTAATAAGGGATTAGAAACTAAGAATCGTAAGAACCAAGAAACTTTATTTATTGAAATTATTTTTTTATAGTTTTTAAGCTGATAGGAGAAAAAAAGCCACAATTAATCTCTATGAGCTCTAAAGAGATCCAACTACTCCACACTTAGCATCTAACTTATATTCAACTCTATCATTTTTCGCTCTTTGCAAAAATTTTAAGTCTAGCAAACGCTATGTCTCGAAAGCTAAGGGAAAAGCTAGAGTGCGATACTCTGTCAAGTCAAAATCTCCCTAGTTCTAGCCTAAAGGACTACTTATTTCTATATATTTTTATAACACACATTTTTTTATTTTTTTAACTAAAAGAAAACAATATATTAGTTAAAACAGGGTTGCGAGGGGTACAGACAGGCACATGTATAATCATTTCGACAAAAATTCCCCCCACACTTAGAACTAAACATTGGACTCAATGTTCAAAAATATCGGGTGCCACCCCCACCCCCACACTTAAGGACGAAAAAGCCAAATGCTTAAAAAGATATATAAGACAAATATGCTTGATAAGTGACATGAAAAGATCCTTAAGTGTGAATTAAAGTTTTTAATGACGAATTACTACCCGTAAAAAGATTATTTTCTCACAACGTTGGTTTATTTTGAAAACAATTTCTTATAAAGGTATTAATTACTAGATTTGATGTTTGATTATTTCTCTGGATTTTGCCCTTCGAAATAATCAAATAAGAAATCTAAATAATCCGAAAACTATTAATCAATAATCCCTTTTTAAATCCACACTTATTTCACTAATCACAATCACTTAACAAGCATAAATAAACTACTCACTAAGCATACTAATTAAGCTAGCAATAACAATCAAATTAACAAGCATAAACATTTTTAAACTAAATAATAAACTACAACTACTAATGAGAGAAAAAGAAAAGAAAGAAGAACCCGATTGAAGAAAATGGAGACGAATTTAAACCACCCGATCTTATAAACTTAATTAAACACTAAAGATTAAAACTTTATTAGTTTTTATATAACTAATTAGCTAGTAAAGTTATGAGCTTTATTCACTAATTAGCTAAGTAAAACCTTAAAAAGCTTGAAACTTTAGTAGTAAAATAAGCTTATAAGACCCATAAGCTTCCCGCCTAAGTGTTGGATCGATTTCATCAACATTAAAACAATCAAAGTTAAGATGAACAAGATAATAATAAGCTACTAATTAATCTAAAGACAATAAGCTATTTAAAGATGAAAACTTTAGATCTAAATCCACCCAAAACCAAGGTGTTCTACTCTGAAAAGCAAACGGAAATTGGGTATATTTAAGGATTGAATCTAAAACAATAAGCTAGAATAAAAAACAAGCAATCAAAATAAGCAAATATAAGCCTGCTCGAAAAGCTTTAAACAAACATGAATATAAAATAAGCTTAGATAAAATAAGCTTTAAAGAAGATTATTCGAATATAAGCTTAAGATCTAAAAATAAATAAGCTAACAAGAGCTTATTAGAAAATAAGCTAAAAAGAAAGGAAAAGAGATGAGAGAATAAGCATAAGGAAATAACACCAACCTTTACCAAAAAGCATCTTCATTAATCAAAATAAGCCAATACAATAAGATCCAATAAGCTTAAAAAGCTTTTACAATAAGAAAACTAAATAAGCTAAAACTATATTAATCCTACTCCTACTCCTAAACTAAAAAGCTAAAAGTGAAAATGGAAAGAAAACAATGAAAAAGGGAATAATGTCTGCTGCGTGTGGATGTGGGTATTTATTAGCCCAAAGTGGAGGGCAATTTATTAATTTACATGTCCCTGCCAGCTCAATAAATGATATTACAGCCACAAATTTTCTTGCTTGATTTCAACACATGCTCTTGATTGGATACCGATTTCTAATCATTGGCATAAATTGCCAATGATAACCTTGACCCAATGATTGGCAGGTGGGGCCTATGCTGACGTGACCATATTAAAAAAAATTGCAACAGAGGGAACTAATGGGACTCGAACCCTGCACCTTCAGCCTTAAAGAACACACCACAAGTATCATAACCATCTCTGCTAGGCGCCCTTTTTGGTATATAGATGCAACCGAATTATATTTATCCTTTAATTTTGGCCTGGCAGTTTTATTAGGGTTCAAATAGATTTTGAACCGGTTCATTTAAGGAGATTTGGACCGGTTCAAAAATCAAGGAGGGTGTCGTCGGACTCGTAATTTTGTTCTATTTCCACTGGTGTGCTCAGGGAATTTTTACGATTTCGTTTGAATATCGATAAACGTGAAAACGTTGTTGAAACTCTCTTGAAAATCATCGTTTTTGCTTTGTTTTCAATCCTTTGTACCTGCAAGACATAATAACACAAACCAAACATATTTGCAATATAATTACTCATATTTTATGGTTATTAATCCGATTTATAGTATTTTCTAAGGTATAAATGATGTGTGTTTAAGCACACATCACCATGTACTCATTTTTAGTGTAGGATACCCCCAGTACAACCCTTCGAGCCTATCCTTTTACATGGTTCTCGTAATTTTCTGTTAAGTCAGACTATTAATGAAGGGCATTGTCACCTTTGAACCAATTGTTACACCCAAATCGCCTTAACCTACCTTATATATACTCACCTTTAGTACATTATTGTTTTAACCCAAGTTAATTCTTGAGTACACGGTTGCTAAGTCCTTATCCTTATAAATACTGTTTTGGGACGATTGGGATTTATGATAGTATTCATCTTATGAAGAATTGGGGAAGAAGTAATTTATTACCCCTAATAGAGCTCAATAAGCTCCATGTTATGTTGATCCACCTCAAATTGGGTCATTAGTTAGATTGTAAATATCGAGTATGTAAACGTTCAAGTATAGGGGTGTATCTATAAACCCTCATGATGTATTATATGTTTAAGCAATGACAGGAAAAAAGTGTACGAAAAAAATATATATAAAAAAAGAAGAGTAAAAAAAATTGTATGGGCTGCCATTTGCTTATGTTATGTTTATCATAGAGTCAAGAAAAGAAAAAGAAAGAGATTGGTGTGGAGTTTTGTAGAGTTTGTATATTTTGTCTGAGTTCTTGGCTTAGCAACCAAACCAACGTGTATTCTTATAAATAATTAGCTAACCCTTCCATTCCAAATTCACCCAAAGCCACCCAAATATATCCCATCTGTTTCTGTTTCCGTTAATATTATCTTACACCTACACCCTTGTCCAAATCCCAAGTGAGTCCTAGAGACATACTTTCGAGGTGAGAGAGATATTGCCTCCGTATGATGATTCAAGAAGGGCGGACCAAATTAAGCGTATCAAAGAATCATGATCTTACTTTCTCTAACCCTCTCTTCGATATCGATGAAGATTTTACCTCGAGTGATGAGTCATTTTCCGAAGAGGACGTTCCAAATGAGAATTTTAAAATTTTCTCTAATCCTCTCTTTGATCTTGATGAAGAAATCACTTCCACTAAGGTTGATCAAATTGATGATGAGTGATTTAGAAAAATTCTACCAATTCAATTCCCACCAGGGAATTGAAATAACTTTGTTTTTAAATGCCAAATCGAACTTTAGAAACTCTTTTTGCTTCATTGAGATATTCGTATCAAATGGTTTCTCAAAGATGACTCACTTCTAAGATGAGTTCCGCCGTGAACTCACTCTTTACCCCACTCAAGTTCCACCGGGAATTGATGATATCCACCATGAGCCGAAGGAAATCTTTTAATTTTGAAAGTGTTGCTTAAACGATAACTTCATTCACCCCGCCCTCCGGAAGAATTTAAGTCTGAAAATTATATCGAGCCTTTCCTCCATCTCATATCCCGGTCGAGATAGATACCTCCTTATGGAGAGATTGATATATTCTTGATGTGAAGACTCCAATACCACCGTGTATTAAGAGGTGATATTTCGACCTCAGGAAGATGACGAAAACCGTCTACCTCCACGCCCTGAGTTCGAAATCTCTTTATCATGTTGATTATCTCGCATTCGGGAGATTCCAAAACCATTTGATGTGGTGGAAGACATCCCTTATGTGCCTAATATATTTGCCACGACCATCCCGCCCCTTCAATTGGATTTCGACTTCATTTCTTCTAATGATCTTGGATCCGTTCTTGATGTTTCTTCTCCTTTCGAGAAGATCTATAACAAAATTTACGATCCGGGGATATGCATTGAAGTCGAATCCACGAGAATTCTTACTCCTCTTCCCCCCGTGATTGATACTTTTACTTAGCATTTTCATTCGAAAAGTGAGACAAAGTTTTCAATCACGTGTTTCTTGGCTTCTAAGGAGAAATCCTCCTGCTTCATCTATCCATCGGAGGCTATAAAAGCTTCCAAGTTGTATTTATCAGAACACACGCGATGTTGAGTTCATGGAGACAACACTAATACCAATATTTAAGGTGTTTCGTACCATCTCCCAAATCAATCCCCCTACAATCTCATGTCTGGAGAGACTTAGGTCAAGCAAAGTGACCTTAAACAAGCGTCTACGAGGGAGGCACCCCATGTTTTATCCTATTATTATCAGTAGTAGACCGGAGTATGCTTATGCTTAGTAGTATATGAATAAGTGTTATGTTGTTGTATAAGAGGCACGCCTCATCTATACTCGTTTGCTTGTGTTTTTGTGGTTTAATGTCAGGATTTCCCAGGATTGAGGACTGACTCTCGAGCTCGCGGTTAATCCTTCATCACTCTCGCTTTCACAAAAATCCTCCTCTACTTTTTGGATCCAATATCCTAATCTTTTTCGACTAACGTTTATCTTAGCATAATTCATAAAGCGGCTTTAGTATGACTAGGCTTAACCCTTTAAAACGCATTGAGAGACAATGTTTAGTTTCAAGTATGGGGGGATCTTGATATGATTATGCTGCAGCGTTGTTCTCACGTAAGTCCCAGTTTTTAACCACCAAATTTTCTTGAAAAATCCCAAAAAAAAAAAAATTAGACAACTAAAAAATTTCAAAATAAAACCAAGTTATTTTGTACACAAATTTTGACTTTCCTGTCTTGGGTAGAATGAGAAATAAATTTGACCCGATCGAGCGTGTTGACTCTAGCTTGGTAACCCTTAAACTTTTAGAACTCAAGCGATATTGCGAATATCTCGCGAAGAACGAAAACTGTTAAGTTAAGTAAGAGTTGGATCAAAACAAGGATTATTTGTGCGAAATTCTTAAGAGCTCATGTGTGTAATTTGTCGCTTTTTCTCCATAAGCTCTTTAACGGACTAATAATACGTGACTACTTTTAAAAATAGACTTAAATCAACAAATTTTAAAAATTGAAATGTATCAAAAATATTAGTCTTCAGTCAAATTATACTTAAATTTTCTAAATAAACGAAATTTTCTCTTCGCAATTAATAAATAAAGAAAATAATAAGCAGAATAAATATCTCCGCCAGATTACTTCATCTTGTCGGAGGCGTTGCCAATGTTGAAGTTTTCATATAAGGCGGGGGCCGGTGTCATAATAAGTATAATAACCTCTTTCGTACTCGCAACATCGAAGTGCTTCAGGATAAAAGGCACCGTTAAATAATATTAATGATTACAGCAAAAAAATAGAAAATATATATAAAAAAAAATAATACTATATATATAAAAAAATTAACTAAAAAAATAATAAAAAATAATCCAAGTCGAAATATGTTTGCTAATGCATCTTGTCGAAAAGGCGTGGCCGATGTCTGCAGCCTTCTAAAGCGAACCGAATTTTAATAATGTTGCTTAAGTTTAGAAATTGTTAATGGGAAAATCCTATCTTTTTCTAAATTAAATATTCTTTTGAACTAAGACTATTTTATTATTACATTGAAAAAGATATGTGTTAACGGAAAACCATAAGAGCGATTTTGAAAACGCAGGTTCCGTGAGGTCCCGATACTAGTCACCAGTGAGGTGTCCAAATAGCCCGTCACTTAGGCCGATGAGGTTGGGAGTTGCCGAGACGAAAATCGCTTCATGGGGATGATCTCGCCTTCAAACTCAAATATCCTCGGTGGAACGTGAACAATATGATTTTATTGCCTAAAAAACCGGTTGATTCATGGTTGAATTCAAAATAGCACATTCGCCTAAAATAAATAATTAGTCGGGAGTGAAAAGTTTATAAATTGCAAATATGAGGAGTGTTCAATCACTAATACATGAACTTAACGGTGATTTTGTTTTAAGCCATGTTTTTAGAATAAGTGAAAAAGTCGAGAAAGAAGAATTATATTCCTTATTAATTTTGGTCAATTTATATAGGATTAAATTGCAATCTTGTTATATGATGCCAATACTGAAGTCAATCATGTTAGTTAGTCTTGATTAATAATTAGCGATAGTGGAAAAATACAAAACTAATAGTGGTAGGTTGATTTACTGGTAAAAATGGAGGCTAATTTAAACTTTATGATCTTAATATTACCCTCGATGAATACTTCTACTATTCAATAGTTATTTAGTCGACGAGGGGATCGACCTTCTTGGTTTTGTAAGAGTTTACTTCATAAACATTGCGCGTGAGGAACACGACAATACTTTAGTAAGGGGGAATTTGGTATTTCATCGCTATTTTTATACATATCTGTTACCATGAAAAACGAACCCAATAGACAAAAACATAATTAAAATGCAAAATATTGCTTTGTTTTTGTTGTTTGTGTAACGTGCAGGTACGATTTAAAAAAAAGGACAAAATAAAGAGAAAAATGGACGAAACCGAGCACGAAATTGAAAAGAGCACGAGATTACGAGTCCGTCGGTGCCTTCACTTCTTATTGGGTAGGCCCGACACCATTTATATGGGACGGACCGACCCATTATTATCATTATTAATTTACCAGCCCAACATTTGAAGATTAGCTGCAAGCCCAGAAACAGAAACCAATTTGATGCCCAGTTCCCAGCCCACATCTCATTTTGTTGGAATATCTCTGCTATGTGTTTCATCCTGATATAATTATAAAAGGAAAAGGAGCAGCAGATCAAGGGGACCTTATCTTCACTTTTACTAGTTTTTTTTTGTTTTTATATTTTTAGAATAGATTAGGTAGTGTAAAAATGTAGTTCTTTTATTTTAACGCATGATTTGTGGTTCTCATAAAATTTACACAAGGATTCAGCCGTCATTCCATTTTTATTGTTCTTGTCAAAACTTATGTTCTTTTCTTTTCTGTTGAATTGTTGTAATTTTTCTAATCTATTTATGTTAATTTTGTTTAGTTCTTAAAAGCGTTCAAACCGCCATGTCCTAATCATTTTTGATTATCTCTACTTCCAAACTCAGTTTTCAGGTTCAAGTAGTTTTGTGTCATTTTTAAAACTAAACAAGTAACAACTTTATCTTTATTAAATGTCTTTTATATCTCAAAATTAATTTTTCTTTTACAACGTCAGTTTAGTGAACCTTATGTCGTACGTCACATTTTTAAAGTCTCTAGCTAAACCGTTTCAGCTCAGAAGTATTCCTTTATTTTGTTTTATTTATGTTTAAAATCTAAAATTTTGGTGTTGTTGGAGTGTATTTAGTTGGGATTTGGTCGAGATGGAGTTGTGGTTATGGAGAGTACGAAGGGAAGAATATGGTATAAGGGCTTGTCGATTTGGTATTGGTATTGATTGCGAAATTTATTGAAGAGATTCATTATATTTGTATTCCCCCCACCCCTTATTTTTCTTATATTGTCGTGACTTCTAAATCCCCTCTTTTATATTTTTATTTTATTTATTTTATGCTTATCGCCATTTTTTACCTTAGTCATTATTATTGTTGCTTTAGTTGTTATCCGTAGCGTAGTCATATCCATGATTAATAGTTCAATTAGTTTTCATTTTTAGCGAGTATTTCCATACTTATTAGTTGTAGTTCATTTATTTTAACAATGACTATTTGATATTGTCCATTTTAGTTGTCATGCTAAGAGTATATTTATTTTTGTCGTAAATGCTATGGAGATTAGGTAAAATGATTTTCGCTTATGAGTAGTGGATATAAATAACTTGTGTTTGCGAGAAGTGGTTAGTGAATTTGGAATTAAGTGCGGTTTTTAAAAAGGTATAAAAATTAAATAGTCACAAAAAATTTCCAATTTACATACCGTCATTTACTCTTTCAATGCGAATCTTTAAATACTTTCATTATTTAGTAAAAACACAACTTTACTTTACTTGTCATTTAGATTTCTCTGAAAACTTGTTTTTTAATATTTTTAATTCGTTAAAAACCTAAAGCCCGCCGACTTGATGAACATATTCACGTCACTTAGGCAAGCATGATTTCGTCATTTTATATCTTTTAGATCAATTTTAGTAAAACTATGTAGATTTAAACTTAGAATTAATTTTATTCTTAGTATTTAAGTATAAAAATATTATTGTCATTGTCGTTTATTGGTATTTGCGAGCATGCCATTTTTAGTATTATTCTTTTCTAGCTTTATTATAAATTTTTTATATTATATTTTTATTAGTTTAAAACCCAAACCAACATATTTGCCATTTCAACATCAAACGAACCACTTCTCGTGATATTTCAATGTCATCTCTCGCCGTGGAAACGACACTCGGAAGATGGACTATTATTTTTTCTAAAGTGATTTTCTTATCTAACGGGATACTCTCTATACTATTACTTGTTAGATACATTACTATTTGGTATTTTTTATATTTTATTATATATATTTATATCGAACCAAGTGTAGTATAGGCAAGACTCGGGGGTTGTTATCGTTCTCTAGAGGAAAAGGTTGGGAAGAGCTTTTGATCACGGTCAATAGAATTCTAACGGTTGAGAGAAGATTATTTTGTTGTATTTTTATGTTTTATAAGAAAGCAGTAAATCGTATATTTGAGAGGTTTGGTTTGGTTTTAGCTATTAAACTAAATGACAATCTAAGCTATTGGTGATAACAATATAATAAAAGATTGTGTTCATTTAATCATGTATTACTCCCTAGACTGCTTCTCCTAGTGTTGTTGCTTGTCCAAACATGTGATGATGCTAATAATTCTATACTAAGTCGTCGGACGAATTCTACACGAATTTCTCCGTCTTATTTAATATTCCGTTAAAGGCAGACGACAAATAGGTAGTACATGTAAACTATTACAATGCCCCTAAGAGTATTGTTAAATGCTTTGAAATATGAATAAGAGTGGATTCAACCATATAAAGGGGCAAGGTAGTATGAAGATTGTTACCCTATGGTATCCTTTCTACGCAATCATGTTTTCATAGACATATCAACAACGATACAGACAAAAGCTGATTTTCTAAGACTTAACATGCATATTCATCACAAGAAGCAAAAACACTAAGATCTACCATTCTAGTTTCCTACAAGTCATAAATAACACACAGATAGAAAGGTTTAGCCAAGCAAGCTAAAGATAGAGTAAAACACTAATGAATCAAATAATACTTACACATATTGAATGAATGTACGATAATCTTACTTAATTAAAACAGAATTGAATGGAAGTACAATAGGGTTTTGAGGCCCTAAAATCGTCCCTAACAGCTGCTAAATGAATTAGGGTTCGCCCCTTTCTTTTACTCAAAAGTTACACACTTAAAACCTTAATTTTGGGTTTGTATATATAGGAAAATCGCTGTGACGGCATCGCATTTTAATCGTGACGCCGTCATGAGTAAGAATAATCTAGAATAATAGGGCGTGGGTCATGCCTTCTGACGCCTCTTAAGAAAATTGTGACGCCCGGTCAGGTAATGGATTGTGACGGCGTCACGTGTAATCTGTGATCTGTCTCCAGCCTCTGAGTAGAAAAATCTTGATAGCTGTTTGTGATAGGTCGGTAGTGTCTGATCCGTTTCTTCCACCAAATAGCTAAGTCACGTGTATTTCCTGCAAATGCTGAATACCTAAAAAGGAACGATTAAGTACCTATTTTGGGCATAAATGCATGATTTAGGGGGTTAACAACCCCAAAAAAGTATATAAAATGACACCTCATTAATTACATACTCCAAGTATTGCTTTGAAGATTTCAAGGTTGATATAAGAGATACCCAAGATTAAAGGCTGGTTCATCAAGATATTTACAAGAGTAGTTTGGGTTGATTGGTAATCATTTGGGTTGAAAGCTAGAGTTTGATTCATTGTTCTTGTTGAATTCTTCTATCATCCTTCCTTTGTAAGGATATATTCATGTTCTTGTATTTATCTTTTTATTTTTGATCATGTATAATTTTTATATAATCTCTGTAATTGTATGTGTAATATTCTTTTAGTGGGTTTTGGACATTGTACATACTTGTTAAATCATAAAAATGCAAACTAAACAAGCTCTAGGTCATAGTGGTATTTTCTGTTTTAGATCAGTAGAAAAGATGGTGTTGTTGTATAAAATCAGTAGGTTCTGGATATTATAGAAAAATACTAGGTTGTAGCCCTATCTCTTATGATTATTTTGCCGGGTGGCTTGACCCGATTCGATGTCGGATGAATTAGTTGTAGCCGAAATGGCAAAGGTGCGCAGATTCTGCACACCTATAGTAAATGGCTATTATCTTCAGATTTTTGTATAGTGACCCCTAATTATGTAAAACTAAAAGTTATAAAGGACTCAAATATCTAACCATGCTTACTGGTTTGAGCTTAATCGGAGTTACGGTTTAATGATGTCCAAAAACAGCCATGATCTTTAATGATGTATCGACCAATTTGACCATTTTCCATAAACATTGGATTAGTGGGATTTCTAAATCTGTATAGTAGACTTGAATACTGTCTCGGGAATATAAAAACCTAGTCGAGACCTCTTGCGGTTTAGAAAATATGGTTACTTAAGCGGGATGTATCTTATTAGTAACTTAATATGAACCGGGATGGTTTAATTTGTAAATTGGCTATTTTTATAAAACCCGAAGTGGTAGGACCCACTTATCGAGAATATGACCCGTTTACCTTCTGTAATTAAATTGAACCGAGACTCGACCATTTTGAACCATTTTCACTTATACCACTTTTATGTCACTCACGTTTTACCAAGAGTCCTTAACGAAACATAACGAACGTTTCCATAAAATGTTTGTCTTGTTAATTACTCTTTTACATATAGCTTATAAATACCAAGTACTATATTAATAGGGAATTTCATAATCATATGAGGCCTCTCCGGGGTGTCTTATCGACGAGTTGTGGATTTACGATTTAAAGTGTCTTGGCTCCTCATACGTTCACTACATGACCTCTAAATTATGATAGCCTGAACGATAGTATGATGTTATTTATAAAAGGCAGATAGCCAAACGAAACTTTAGGGATACTTCATTAATATAACAACTTAAGAATATATGTTCAACATTATAATCAAAGTCAATAACTTTATGTTATCATACCTTATTCTAAGACATGATCACTATACTTTCGTAGGTCATCGTTAAAGCTCGTGATCTCGCAATACACTATCTATCGTTATAATCCACTACTGATCACTATAGTGAGTTCATAGCCCCAACTTTATTTAATTGTTTTGTCAACTCCTTGGGGTGAGATACATGCTAAAACATCTACTTACGGACAATTAATTTCAAAACTGTATGCTTTCCTGAATATATTATTGCTTGTGTCTAAGTCCCTTCATGCCATAAGTCCCCCCCACATCATGGACCATTAATCACTTGTGTGTGAACGCAAATATTGTGGATTGGCCTATCAGGATAGACGAATCCTGTTTGTGTTAGCCAGATAGGTAACCAAACGCATTATATTTGTAACTCTAAATATATGGCAATTACCTACACGGGGCCATAATTATCCTATATATCATCATTGATACATACTATTAGTTTTGAGTTCCATGAGCTTAGATGCAATAATATCTATTTATATGATGATTGCATTCGTTGCAGTTATTACTATAAACTCTATGGATTTCACTGCTTTACTTATTAAAAATCCTATGAACTCCACTCAACATTATTGTTGATGTTTTTCGCATGTTATCTCAGGTTTTTCAGGTATATTGCTCGGAGGGAAGCTGCATGGATATGTACTCAGAGACTCTACATTTTTTTATACATTCGTCAAAACATAATTTCTTTAAAAACATTATGTATTGTTAAACTTGTTGGGACCTCTTTTGTAAACTCTGATTTTATATTATATCGAATGTGTAACTTTAAAAAAACCCGTCTCTTTTGAGGTCATTTTCTATGACTTGTACTTTGTGACTATGAAGTAGCACCCCATGTTGCCTTGTGCTTAATCGTTTGTTTTTAGGTTTTTAGCACTTGGATGGCTTTTGGAGGAAATACACGTGACTTGGGCTCATTTGAAGAAGAAACAGACAAGATTCAGAACCTACACCAAATCTCTTGAAGATTTATGCATACAGTGCGTGGAGACAGCGTCGCAGGCATAAAGCGACGCCGTCATGATCTATATGGTGACGGCGTCAGGAATCTTGCGATGGCGTCAGGATGTGGCCGACTTAAAGAGGATCTAGAATCATCTACGTGGCGACGGCGTTAGGATTTCAAGTGATGTCGTCGCAACGATTTTCCTATATATATTAAACCAAAATTAGGGTTTTAAGTGTGTAACTTTGTATAATTTTAGGGAGACGAACCCTAGTCGTTTCAATAGCTTTTAAGGTTATTTTTAGGGACTCAAAAGCCTATTGTAACTACCTTTAATCCATGTTTTAATCAAGTAAGATTATTTATCATTAATCATTCAATATGTCTATGTGTTGTGTGATTGATTTATACTCTTGCTTTATCTTTAACATGCTAGGCTAAACCCTCCTTTGTATTTACTTATGATTGCATGAAACTTAGGTTGTAGATCCTTTTGATGTTGCCTCTTGTTGATGAATGTGCGTGTTAGGCTCTAGAAAACTAGCAATAAGATATTAAATTGGCATAAACGTCAAGGAAAACGCGAGTATTGTAGAAAGGATACCATCGGTAACAGTCTTCATACTACTTTAACCCTAATATGGTTGATCCTTCTTTAGTTATTTCACATGCATTTAATATACTCTTAGGGGCCTTGTAATGGTCTTCATACTACCTTACTTGTGCGTTGCCCTAATGGAATATTAAATAGACGACGGGTTCATGTAATCTGTTCATGGCCTAGGAAATACTTACACATATCATCACAAGTGTGACAAGGAAACAGATTTAGGAGAAGTAATCTGAGGAGTAGTGCATGATTAGGTATATACATCTATTTAGCATAAAGTTATCACCAGAGTTTTAGATCATATTTAGTTTAATTGTTAGTTAATCAAACCAACCTCTCAAACCATGATATTTACTTGCTTTCTTATAAATATAAAAATACAAAAAGAATCTTCCCTCAACCCCTTAGAATTCTGTTAGACTGTATTCGAGCCTTCCCAACCTATTCCCCTAGAGAATGATAACAACCCCTGAGTCTTGCCTATACTACACTGCGACGATTAGGTACACTGCCTAGGGAGTTGTAAAAATTCTTGTAGAAGTCTCTATGACCCTCACATCATGTCACAAGTTTGATCCATTTAGGATCTCACAAGTCACCTACCGTAGAGCTTGTTTGATGTTGGCTCTAGCAGGATTTCCATCTTCATTGTGAATACTTAAGTATCACTCCGATGTTCTGGCAATACCACAAGGATAATGCGTAGGACTCTTAAGATATTCCTTGTTTTCACAGCGTGTGAAAGACATGTATATTGGAATAGTGTCCTAATGAGATTTATGGATGATCTCTTGGCTCTAGACTCAATAGTGCGTTTTGGTTTTAGTGATCGAAGGCTGGAGCTGACTGTCACCTTTTTAATATCAACTAACTCAGAGTGAGAAAGTCGATAGAAATGCGTGAATCTCTATGAGAAATGAAACAAGAGTCTGTTGAGAGACCTTGAGTGGCTATGGAGGGTTGTACATTGCGTCACTGGGTCCATGATGACTATCTTCAATACCAGACAACATCTTAGTGTTTCTGATAGTTTATGCATTGACCCGGTTTCTGCCTAAGTGTATGGAGGGCTTCTTTCTTTTCACCCTTTATCCTTACAATTCTTTTTCATTTTTCAACCCCTTCAAAGTGCTTACCGATACTTCATGACTAGTACCTTGTTGGGTTTGTTCTAGTACTAGCTCCATCTCAATCGGCACTATTCCCTTATTCTCACTTTTACTCCTTTTTTATATCATACCTAAGGACTTATACACTAACTAGTAGATTGTCCCTGGGTAGATCCCTCTGGTTCTAGCTGGATCATGGGAACGAATACCTAACCTTACCAACCTTATAACTCCGATGAAATTAAATGCATGGTCGGTCTTTTGGTACTGTTCTCCTTGCCATAAAACCATTTGAAAAACTTAATCAAGATACTTGTGATATAAATATCAAAGCTTTTTGTACCTCGATTGTTTTGTCTTTTCAGAAATGCTCCCTCTCAACATGTGCATCGATATATAAAAATGTTTAGCACATGGAGGATGGAGTACACACACAAGTCTATAAAATCACATTTTTATAAGTTTTCATATTTTAATCATATTTTCTCCCCTTATCAAAAATTTCAAACCCATTGATATTTTGGATATCAATTGATTCAAATATGTTAAATTATTAGGGGAAAAATGTGCCGATTAGTCACAAGCCGATTAGGGAACATATTAATGATCCCCCCTCAATATTAGAGGGATATGTGTTAGTGTCAAGTATAATAATTTTTGAAAGATTTTGAGTTTTAACAAAAAACTCATGAAAAATTTATACATTGACACATAACAACCAAAGATACACTACATAATAATAATAATGTACAAGATAGAATATACAATATAAGATGATATTGACTTGAGTATCGGAATGATAAGATCATTCTGTTCTATTGACGAGTCTGTAGTCAATATCTCTTAAACTTCCACTAACAAAGCTTTCGAGACTCCTAAAAATTCGCCTTATCTTGAGCCTTCTCTCAATAAGCTTTATAAACTCTTGACTCCTCCGTTTATCATCCTTAGTCCAAATCCTATTCTCCATGCCAAGGTTAAACTTGAATAGCTCGTAGTCTTTGACCATGTAATCCAGCTTTTCTAGAATTCTCGTCAACGTGCCATCGCTAAACTTGTGCACCTTAGTCTCCCGCATCATCTTCTTCTGATTATTTCTATCTCTGTAGATTACGGCCCTTGGTTTGTGGACAATGGTGTAATCTTCTTTGAATAGAAAATCCTTTGCATCCCATCTCAGTTGTGTAAGGTTGAGCTTCGTCTTATAGCTCTCAATACCGAGTTGCAAGTATTCCACGCGTGGTCTAATGACTATGTTCCTAGTCCACAAGTTGACTGCGGTGGATAGGTGAACTTTTTCGTATCTAGATACGTGGTTGAGCTTGACTTGAAGATTAAGCAGGTACAAGTCTTCAAAATCACTCGGATGTAGATTTTTAAAGTCGGCTTCCGAGATCTTGTATTCTTTGTAGTTAGCTCTTCGTAGAACAATCTCTTTCGAGTATGTGTAACCGTATCTGGAGAATGTCTTGAGACTGACAACACTAAGAATCTTCATGTGTGATCTGACTGTGTTGCGATCTGAAGGGGCACTGTGTCTTGTAATGTAGAATTCCTTGCGCTTGAACCACCAGTGTGAAATACTGTAGGCTAAACTGATATCATAGGTACTTTCACTTTCAGTCCATAAAAACAGTACTAATTATTCGAGCCCGAAGTCTGGATAGTAAGCCACTTTCAGCTTGGATATGGACAGAGCATGCCTTCTTTCTTTATTACCTGATACAAGATATTCCAGGTCTTTATTAAAGAAGTATTAAGCTTGAATTGTTACCTGACCTGGTGGACCTCCTAGAGGTAATGGTTTGCTGATGTCATGCACGACCTGATTACCCTCAGGATTCATCAAATCAACCTGATCTGTTAGTAACAAGTGGCACTCTTCCATTTGAAATTAAAGGGATATGTTGTTCTTATGAAATGGTCTGACTATCTTGTACGCTTGACCTTTAAAGTCAGCTTTGACGAGCTTCTTCTTCCCAATCTGTTTGCAATACCAGTTGTTGAAGGATCCCATATCTTCTGTTTTTTTGAAGTAACTTGTTTTCTTCTGGATCTTTATCCGTTTTGGCCAGTGCATCAGCCCACTTGTACTCAGTCTCAGGTAAATCGTTTAGAGGAATACACCTGTCTGGTTCAGGTGTTTTCGGTGCTTCTTCTTATGGTAAAGACTTCAACCAGTCTGGTCAAGTCTTGATCTTTAGAAGGTGGACAACACCGGTATCCTCTAATTCTGAGATATGCATATCGTCTGGTATTGGATCATCATTTACTTGCGGTGGAGAAGTAGGCTTTTGCTTGGAGGAGCTGGAGGGAGCTTCTCTTATGTCAGAGGTCTTTCAAGCTGAGGACTTCTAAACTGGAGGCTATTTTGAAGTAGAAGCATCAGAATCCTGCTTTTTCTTCTTACTTCGGTCAGAGTCCTTTGGAGGAGGTGGAGGAGGATCTTGATCATCACGGCGTCTCTTACAAGATATAGTCAATGCTTCATGAAGTTTATCATTATTTTCACGTTGCATGGATGCTTCAAGAGCTTCATAGAGAGTTGTATGATCCGGATGTGATCTATAGGAGCCACTTTCAAACATACGATTATGAAATATTTCTTTCATTTGAAATTCTGATAAATCTCTGAAGCGTTCACGAAGTAGAGCTTGGAGAGCGTTGTGAACAGCTTCCTTGACGACCTCATTGACTTGTTTGTCGATCTTTGAATACAAATCATGATGCTCCAGCTTGTAATCCCTGGATGCAAGAGCTTTAGTTGTCTTGTCCTGGAGCTGGTGTTTCTGCTCAAAGTTGGCACTTCTCTTTTCTAGTGTAGAGACACGATTGGTTAGATCAGCATCGGTTGTGCTTTGTGGTAGTGGAGGTGGTGGTGGTGGAAGTGTTGTTGTTGCTGTTGTTTTTGTGAAGATGGGTTCTTGAGCAGGAGGTGACACTAGTTTGGGAGGTGTAAGATAGATGATGGGAGTGGACAGTGGAGGAACTGATGAAGAAGCTTAATGGATGGTAATAGTAACCATGGATTCAACTTCAGTTTCCACATTAGCTTTTCCCGGTTCTTCTTCCGTTGATTTGTCATTAAGGAATTGATCACCAAAGGTAAAATTATCCTCCAGATTCTTCATTGATGAAAGAGTCCCGGATGAGCTTGGTGGATTCTATATGTGGACTTGTTCCTCAGTTGTAAGCTTCAAGCTTTCATGAACTACAGGGTAAACTGTAGCAATGAAGTCTTCGTGCATGGGTTCAGGGTTTGGTCCAGCCTGAGCCAATGACTTTGTCCAGGGTTTGATCTAGCCTGGTCTTCTTCCATGAATACACGCTCTGGTAGAGGTCGAGACTCAAGGGTCTTACCAGGGTCTGATCCAGCCTGGCCTTTATCTTACTCAGCAGTTCTTTCCTCTAGAGCCACTGTGTGTGATACTTCCTCACCATGTTCTTCATCAACATTAAGAATCTCAGTTTCCGCCTTACTGGTAGATAGTTCCATATCAGCAGCATTATCAGCATCATTGGTAGAATCTGCGAGAGACGAAGTATCATAGACCACATTCGCGGATGTATCATCCTGCGGTTGTGCAGAGGGTCCAGTAGATGCATCCTGAGTTGCTAGAGTTTGCCTCTGAAATATGTATTGGTTCGTGATACTTTTCTTCTTTGGCTTTTACAGATCTAGAAGTGATTGTGCAGCTTGCTCATCAGAAACAATGCTTTCCTCTTGCCTTCAACAACGCCTTTCCTCTTGCCTTCAACAACTGGGTGTTTTTGGGTGATCCCTGAGTCAGGTTTACGAATAGCCACTCTGCCGACAGATGCTTGAAAAGATTCCAAGCTCATGTAAATACCTCTTTGGAGATTGTATTCATCATCTTCCACTTGAGGTTTAGAAGCCGGTTGAGGTTCTTCATCTGCTTCGTCAACAAGATGATCAGACCTCTTTCCCTTGCAGATTTTCTTTGAAGGAGTAGGCTTCGAGGTTGTCTTTTTTGGAGGCTTAGGCTGTTTGGCAGAGGCAGGCTGTTTGGACTTACCAGCTTTCAGAGCTTTCTTCTTCTTCCCACCCTCTTCACCTGTCACAGTAGTCGGTTGACGGGGTTTACGGACAACCATTTCCAAGTATTTCTTGTAGTACTCTGAATTTCGAATGGCTTCAGTAATCAGGTCTTTATGAATAGTCATTCCAAATACCTTATATACTCCTCATTTGTTGACAAATTTGAGATTGCCGAGTTGATAATCATCTGCCGTGATGTGAACAGGAGACTGGGGCCTTCTGTGAATATTGTGTCTACCCCCTAAGTAATAGATGATCAACTTGGTGAATCGGAAGTATGGAATGACAGGATGCTTAGGCTTCTTGGTGGGAATCTTTATATTAGCCACATCGAAAAAGAAATTCTTAATAGCCTGTATGAACTCTTCCCAAATAAGTTCATCATAGTCTACATTGGTTCCCGTGACAACAGCCCATAATATTTAAAGAGCTGGGTGTCTAGGTTTATCACTACCAAAAGTCTTACCTGTTAAGCATTGGTTGATCATAGAAAGAATAGTTCTTCATGGCTGATATAGGTTGTTCACGTGCATCTTAGAGACAAATTAAAGTTCTTCTAGGTAGCCCAGATTGTTCACAAAGTCTATAACCAGATCACCAGCAGGAGGTGGCACAAACGGGTGTGCCGAATCTTTAGGGGTAATCCTCAAAGCCTTGCGAAGAAGATCTGCATTCAGATTAAACCACAATTCATCCAGTTGGAAACTGTATACACCAGTCTTGTCATCTTTTCCAAGAGTATTCCAGAATTGTTATACGTAGATAGAAGGAACATCAACTGACGCAGTGAAAGCTCTGAAGAAGTTGGTGTTGTGTAGAATGTCCACTTAGATGAGAAAAATAGGATTCTTCTGCTTATTTTGAAGATTCATAAGAAGATTGCTCTTCCCAATAGGTAAGCATGCCTTGACAGGAACCAACTGTTCATCAGTTCTTGTAGGAGCAGGAACATTCTCTTCAGCCATCTTACCTGCTTAAGAATATCAACAAAGATAAACAAGATAGTAGATATTTAATGTTAGACGTGAGAATTGGCCTAGTTATATGAGTTACCATGCCTTGTTAAAATAAGTCATGCATTCATCTTGGTTAACAAAATATTTCACACTGACTCATCAGTCATTGGCTTAAGTCAATCCAAAAGTCAACATTGGTTAACCTTGGTTAAAGGTCTAGAGATTATCCGACAAGTTCAATAACAAGTTAACTAGGCTCAGATGGGAGTTAGCTAGTCAACTTGAGCTACACACAGTGGCCTGATAAGTTGTTGGCTTAGTGGCCAAAAACTAAAAGTATGCCTAAACTCTGCTAGCAATTCATCAAACCGCCATGTAGTGGTTTGAGTAAACCGCTGTGAGATGACATTGGCAAACCGCTGTGACGAGATAGTGGTTTGGACAAACCGCTACGAAGTGGTTTGAACAAACCGCTGTGAAGTGGTTTGGACAAACTACTGCGAGGAGGTTTAAATAAACCGTTTTGATATTCGATTAATAAACCACTACGAATAACAATTATTAAATATTAATAATTAATAATTTTCATTAAACCGCTGTGACCAAACCGTTGTGAATATTTTATTGTTATTTAATCAAACCGCTGCAGATTAGAAAAAAAATTGAAATAGCGGTTTGAATATTTTAATATTAAAGGAATAATTTACCAAACCTCTACATTGCAGCGGTTTCCCTGTTTGATAAAAATATTAATAAAATAGCAAACCGCTATAAAGCAAACCGCTACCTAGATTCAAGCAAACCGCTACCCAGATTCAAGCAAACTACTGCCTTGGATAAACAAGTCAAACCGCTGGTAAGAACAGCTTGAGCAAACCGCTGTCTAGAACAGTGGTTTCTCAGCAAACTGCTATGATGAATTCATAACTCAAACTCAATTTTCTATTAATTTTGGCAATCACAAACACAATCTAAGGCATCCTTGATCATTATAATCTCCTAGCAAGCCTTTTTAACATCATAATCCTTTACATTTCATCCAATTTGAGCAATACACAACCATTAAAGTCATGAAATCATTTAAAACCTTAAAGGGGCATGCAATCTAGTTATAGGCACTCAATAGTGACTTCTAAACTACAACCAAACGTACTTAAACATATTACAAACATTTACAAACCGATTTTGACTTTTCTAAGTCAAACACCACACGAACATCATCAATTCATGCAATATAGTGAAATAGGATCTCAAATAAGCATCAAATCATTATCATCTAAGCCTAAGGATCTAATCCCAACACTCAAAACAAAATCATAAGCACTACACAAGATTATGCACAATAATGCAAGTAAAATCATTCATAGCATTTAAGTGTGTTGGATCTACACGAAAACAATCATGATTGAGTGTTTATCATCCCTAAACGCATCTATCCCAGCCACCATTTATCATTTCTAACCACATTTTAGAATTTCGAGAAAAACCTAGGTCGTTTCTAGTGATTCTCATTGATTAAGTGTGTTTTGTTTCAATTCCGTTAAGCTAAAGTAAGATCTAATGATGTAGAACAAGATTCAAGAATTACCTTAGCAAGAAATCAAGGTTTGGAAATACAACAATGGCGGCAGAGGTTTGCGTGAGGGTGTGTGTGTTTTTAGGTTTGACCAGAAGTGTAGTGGTTTGACCAGACTTTTCAAACCGCTACCTTTTATACCTTATGTTTCTAATTTGGCAGATTTAGTCCTTGGGGTTTCTAGCTTCTTTTATTTTTGGTTTAAAGTATTTCTAAGGTTACATCGGTTTGGTTCTTGGCAAATTTATTCCTTGTAGTTTGTAAGATCTAGGAAACAAATAGCACATTGCATTTAAGCTCCTAAACTTTCTAACACATGACAATATTGGCCCTTTGAGTTAAAATTAATTAACTACCCTTCAAATTATAACCCCTTTCAAATACAAAAACCTTTTCTGTTAATTATGTGATGTTTTAGAAACCCGTTTCATGAAATAAATTTGAAATCACTTTCCCCCTCAAACAATGACCTGTTTTCTATTTAAAGAGCTGTAGTCATTGACTTAGTGTCAATTTTGTTTTTAAATTAAGCAAAATTATCCGGTTAAAAAAGAAGACTTCTCTTCTTTAAGAAGAAATAACGCACTGAAACGTACATTACTCTTTTAAACAATCCTGGGTTATGCCATTCTTTCACATGGATTATCTATGAACCACTATAAAATGGAAATCTTCTATGGCCACGAACTCACGTAGACGAAGAAAAATGAGTTTGTGGATAATAATTAACATAAAAGTATGATTAGTTTTGCATCAGAAAAGTCTTAAACCACTATGGATGAAACTCCTCCCCCGCCTAAAACATCACCATTGGGAGATGATGAGTTAGTCGAAGAAGAAGCTATTGAGGTTAGTAAAACAAAACCCATAGGCAATGATCTTGAAGACATTTCATTAGAAAATAATCAAATTGTAAATATTAAAGAATCTACAAATTCATCCCTAGAAACGTATATTGCTATTCTAAATCAACGAACTCTTAGGTCTCAAGCTCAAGACAAAACAAATTCTTTGCTTATTTCAACAATAGAACCTAAAAATATAAATGAGGCATTAAAAGATGAAAATTGGGTAATGGCCATGCAAGAGGAACTAACCAATTTAAAACAAATGATGTTTGGGAACTAGTCCCAAATCCCATGTGATATGACCATTAAGGAAAAAAAATGGGAATAATGAAATAAAACTCAATGAAAATGTCGTCGTAACTAGAAACAAAGCTATGTTATCGGCCAAGTTATAATCAAAACAAAGGATTGATTATGATGGAAACATAATGCACCCATAGCTAGACTAGAGACCATAAGAATCTTTTAGCTTATGCTTGCCACTAAGACTTAAGTTATAACCAAATGGATGTGAAAGTTCATTCCTTAACGGTTTTTACAATGAGATGTTTAACGTGGCACAACCTCCTAGATCATTGTCTTCGCAAAACCTAATTATGTTCTATAACTTAAGAAGCTCATATGGTCTAAAAACAAGCCCCAAAAGCTTGGTACGATCAATTAAAAGCCTTTCCCTTATAAACAGAATATCCATTGTAATGGTAGATAACTACTCTCTTCACTAAAAAGAAAGACTCCAACCTTATTATTTCCAAATATATGTTTGATGACATTAATATTTGATCACTGTCAAGAAATGGTGGGGATGACTTTTGCAAGATCATGCATGATAGTTTGAAATGATTATGAAGGGGAACTAAATTTTTTCTTAGGATACAAATAAATAAATTAGATTGATAAATATAATTTAATCACATCAAAATATACTTAGGAAATGCTTAAGAAATTTAGACCATAATACTCTAAGCATGAAAACCCCTATGTCTATAAAAACCAACTCACATAAAAAATAAGAAAAAAGAAGAGACGAAGACGGTGAGATCCTTAAGATAAAACCATATATAGAGGCATAAAAGTAGTTTTATTATACTTAACGCAAGTAGACCCGATAACATGTTTTAGGTGTTTTGCTTTGTGCACGCTGTTCAAGAGAGATCCCAAAACCTCGTCACCTAGAAGCGGGTTAAATGAGTCTTCCGAAACAATAAAGTCACAACGAATTTAGATTATGGTGAATCCTAAGGGATCCGGCATATAAGACAATAGTTGTATGCGGATTTCCGTATCATGCAGGAGATTACGTAGATCAGCAAAGCACTAGTGGTGTTTGCATGTTTATGGGATGTTGCCTAACATCTTGGTTTTCGAAGAAGCAAACAGCTCTGCCTCATCCACAACCAAAGCAAATATTTAAGCTCCAGAAATGCATGTCAACAAGCTCTATGATGAAACAAGCTCTCATAACTATGACGTTAGGTTGACACATTCCAATATGTGTGAAACAAAGGAGCTATAGACTTAAGTAATAATCTCATTCAACACTCACGAACAAAACCACATTGAAATTCGTCATCACACTCCTTCGCTATAAAGTCAAAAAGGAGAGACAACATAGCAGATATTCTAACTAAACCACTTAAACCCTGATCCCAATTAAAACAACTTACGTCTAGGTCTAGGAATGATGGAACAAATTGATTAAGTTTTTGGCATAATAAAGAAATGATAATCATCAATAAAATTGTTTGTCAAAAATCTGAGAAATTTTTCTCATACATGTTGCGGCCCCCTAAATTTTAATGGGACCACCCAGACTTTAAGGGTACCCCCCCACCTGACTGACTAACTTTTTTGTGTTGTAGTCTAGGGTTTCAAATTTTACATAAAAACACAAGATTGGAAAAGTCGCATAAGCAAACTTTTAAACAAAATTCTTCAATCTAAATGCAAATCTCATTATACCAATACACTATAGCACCCAATCAATTATATTTATAAAAGTCCTTCACCACACTAGGAGGACATAAACATTAATTTTCATATTAGTTGAGAACATCTAAAAACATTTTATTACATATGCAAAATGTTGCTCTTACTTCTTGTCAAAAGTATATAATCTAATATATATTTTTTCAACAATCTTGATTGTGCAAAATTAAATAAAGGAGTACTTGTTCTTAGGTTTTACATGTCTTAGTGTCAAAATAATCGCTACTCCACATTTGTCGTACTTAGACACACACTAGTATTTGCATAAAAGTTCGGTTCGTTTTTCACTTAACCCCATTGACAAGAAAAATCCTTTGTGCATTATATCTAGTTACTATTTTATAAGCTCTTCATTCTTTTTGTCTCAATTTACATATGTTGTTTTTTTTTTTTTTTATTATATCGAAAATTATGTGAACTAGTTTATCCTACAACTTTTCATATATATGTAGAATGTTGAATGCTTAATTGCTATATGCTAAGAAATCTTAATTGCCATAAAAGGATGGACTTGCTGCAAATTAACCACCAAAACAGAAAACCCCACACAAAATTTTGAGAAAAATCAAATTTTGGGAAACCTAGGAAATAACATTATTGCTGCTGTGCCTTAATTTTACAAAGGGGCGGGTCCCCCATAACTTAAGGGGACCAACCCCTAATTAAGGGGACCGCCCTAGCATGACACGGGTAAAACAATATTTTTCTTCCTTTTTGACCAAATACCCTCTAGACTTAGCTATTGTTTCCCTAAATTCACAAACATTTCTTGGATTTGATCCTTTAAATGTTCATTTTTCCGAATTTAAACCTTTCCTCCTCTATAAATACATCCTCAACCATCATCATCACAATCATCCTCACCAATGACATCTCTTAACAAACCCACATCTAAACCATTAAGGGTAGCCAAAATAAGTGTGAAACCCATTTGGAGGAAGAAACCAAACCTTTACAACACATCTAATGTGCTTAATGCAAATTCACCTACACCATTGCCAAAACCACTCACTCCTCATCATGAACCATCTTAAGAAAATAATCACCCCAATCAAGCATTACCAAATCCTTACATCAAGGACACTACCACATCACCACAAGTTATCTCACATCCTCCATTTCCCATCTCACCCATCAATTCACATGTTACTCACACTCAAGCTCCACCTCAAAGTGACAACCAAACTCCTTACATTAAAGACACTCACATATCACCACAAGTTGTCTCACATTCTCCACTTCCTATCTCGCCCATCAACTCACATGTTGCTCACACTTAAGCTCCACTACAAAGTGACAACCAAACTCAACACACGCCACCTCTATCTCCAAGTAAAGAAAGCCTAGTTGATGACATTAATTAACTACAAGACCTATCAAACCTCTTAGCCATGCATCTCTCTCAATAACAAAACAGCATTCCCTCATCACCTTACTCTCTAAACCTACCACACACCCTCAACATTAACCAAATTGAAACCCATGCTGGGTATTGCCCTTGTTGCATCTTCACCCAAAAACAATTCCTTGCTTTAAGTGAGGATATTAATTGGATTAAATTCCTCCTCACTTGACCTTATCCACCACCTAGAGTTTAAAGAGATTATCCCTCCACAACCGCCTCCGCTCCAAACTCTCCAACCAACTAATCTCGTAACTTGCCTCTAAATAATCGTCAAACCCTTTTGTGTCGCAAGCAAGTCAAAATTCCTTCTATGGCTATTTAGGATTTTTCTTTATGTATTAATATGCCTCTAAAGCATATTTTTTTTCTTTTTATGAATGCTTGTGTGTTGTTCACACACACTGTCCTAAATGAATGAAGTATCTTTTGCTTTGATGTTTACTTGCACTTGTCATATTTTTCCTTCCTTCTTGCTACATGTTAGAAATATTTGTATTGTTCTAACTCGTTTTTGTAGCCAAGAAACCATAGCTCGATTCCTTGGTGCCCTCGAACGAGGGGGAGCACACATCAAGGGGGAGCATTTATTCCATCGATTTTACTAGCAACTCTCGATGATGCCTTTTTGATTTTACAAAAAGGGGGAGAAATGATATAAAACTCACTAAATACTTGCTTAAAAATAATTTTACATTTAATGAGTTTAAATTTTATAATCATCAAAAAGGGAGAGATTGTTGATAGAAATAATGCCTAAAAACATTATTAATATTTTTCACATCTTTACGTTTTGATAATCACAAAATATAAAAACGTAATGTAAAATTAAACGTAAACAAGTAATTAGTAGTAAATATCGTGTTCGGAAAATTATATCACCTTCAAGGAATTGAATATAAATGCTTAATGCATTATAGATCAAAGAAATATTTTTTATTCAAACTTCATACTTTTATAAAATGTTGTAACATTTTTATAAACATTACAAAACATTTTCTACAATTAAAATAAATGTTTTATTCAAATAAACATTGTTTAAATCAAAATTTCGAGACCTAAAAAGGCTAGAAAGTTCTAGAAAATTCTCCCTACACAAAAGGACAAAATGCCTCAGCCCATTCACGGTGTCGGCCCCCTTAAATACACTGTCTCCCCTAACCATAAGTGGACCTCCTATATACTGATTCACCCTCAGTTTGTCCTATAAAACTAGTACACATTCCATACAAAATTCTCACCATTAGCACTCAAACATCTGTTCTAAAATAGCCCACACATCTCACTTAAATCCTTTGATTATTTAATTATAAAGCTTTGTTTCCAAGTGATCCAAGCTTAATTCCTCAAGTGCAAGAGAAGAATACTTCCATCATCAAGTGAAGAAGTATTACACATTAGTGTGTTGTTGCAATCTTGTAAAGTTATGTAGTTGTTAGATCTTTGTGATTGTTGTAAGTATAGTAAGAATCTTGGACTTGCCTATAGAGTTACGTTAAGGTTTATTATAGTAGGTGCTTGGTGAAGTTGTGGAGGTGAAGAAAACTAAGGTTGTAAAGAAGTTGTGAGTAGTCTTGATCAAGTCGTGAAGTCACTTTTGTGTAGTGAAGTTGTGAAGTTGTGTTAGATTGTATCGTAGCTAAAAAATAACTCGACATCTAGCTTAGTGTCAGAAATCAAGATAAGCGAAAGTTGTGTACGGTTTTCTCCGCCATAAGGGAGCTTGTTGACATAGTGAAGAAAACTCTTGAGTTAGGTGCTCGGGGAGTAGAGTAGGGCGAAGAGGTGCTTTATTACCGAAACACTATAAATCTTCGCGTTGTGGTTTGATTGTTCTTACTCTTATCTCTTGTCTTGCATTATTTTCTCATACTATCTTATTAATTGTTTAGATAAGTATATTGTTTATATTGTGCAAGTGTTGAATTCACATAAAGTCGAATCTAGAATTTTTACAAACACTTTAAAACCTTAAATTAAAAAGCGGTAAACTATTCAACCCCCCTTCTAGTTTTCCACAAAGCATATTATTCACCATTAGTCCTTTGAAGCTACAAAACATAACAAGTGCTAACAAAAGTTTCAAAGTTCATAAAACCACAACACCACTTTATCTATTAAAGATCCTTAATCAATTTCACACATCGAAAATCAATGGAATCTTCATTTTCAAATTCACAAAAGAGAGAGTTGCAACAACTATAAGAAAGACAAAGATAAACGAAAGAAGCATTCTTAGGACACTTTGAAGCAATCAAGAAACATTTAAAAAGTCTCCAGAATCTAAGGTTTACGTGTACGAGAACTGAAGTTAGATTTAAACGGGCATTTCGAATATACTTTGGTGAGGAGCATGATACCTTCAGGCAGAAGTTGGTCTAAAATATGAATCAATTGCAAATGCAACTTGACAAAGAAAATCTACATGAGTGCAAGACAAAGAAATGTTTTAAAGTGCTCAGAAAACACTTTGAGACCTTATTCACCTCGCAAAAGGTAAATTCTTCATATCATGATAGTTAAGATTTAAAAAAGAGCTTCAAAGACTACACAGGCAAGAAACCTCAAACTTACAAACGTGAGTTAATATACTACATGGATAGACTCGAGATGCAATTCAATAAAAGAGCACTTCATGACAGTGGAATGCAGCTTGGAAAAAGAACGAGAGGTTCATGCAATAAAGGAGATTGAAAAATGGTTGAATGAAAGCAAGATGCAGAATCAAGAGGGAATGGTAAATGAGGGTGTAGCATTGGATGTTGGTTTGGACTCTAAAGTAAGCACATATGACAATACATCAACGAAACAGTATGATGGAAGTAATAGTTCAGGATATGATGCAGATGCTGAAAGAGCACTGGTTGATAAGGTTGGGGGGTTTTTTTTTTCATCTGAACATAGATATGCGCTGTCAGACCCTCATATGACAACGACACATTGAATAAGGTTCATCATTCAAACAATGATACATTTGAAAATGTGTTTGCTCATGAGATACAAAATCATGAACAACCTGAATCTATTCCCGATGCATATGTAGTGAATAAGAATAATAGTAATGTTATTTATAATAAACCAAATAAGGATCCCTGATAGATGAAAAGTGAAGAACATTATGTGGCTAATGAGCAAGAACCCAAATGAGCATTATTGTTTCCCTTAGTCAAGATAATATTAAACCGTGAAGTGAAAAATTAACTAAGGTCATTCCGCGAAGCTCAACAAGTGGAATGCATTAGTTGACAAAGAGCTTGAGAGATATAAGGAAAAAGAAAAACATTTTGCAAAAGAAACAACAAATGAATCTGAATACTGAAAAAGATTAAGCTTTTAAATGAAGAAATTTCAAATCTTAAATCTCAAGCTTGTAAAAAAGAAAAGTCTTTCCACAAGGAGAATAAGAAGTATGCTGAGTATGTCTAACCGTTTTAAAAAAGAAAAAATGAACTTGAAAAAACAAATCATGAGTTTTTGAAACACATAAACGATTTTGATAATAAACTTCAAAAAATGGGACAGACTGCTCAGACTCTTCACATGTTGCTTCCAAAAGAAGATAGTGTCCATACGGGAAAACAGGGCCTTGGCTTTGAGAACAAAAATGATGTTGAAAACCCTTTTGTCCTGAACAAAGCTAAGGAGATTGCACCAAGTTTGTATAACATTGATAAAATAGGAAAAGACTCGCTTTTTGATCATAAGATCATGTCTGAAAAAGAGTTAAAATGTGAAGCTAAAAAATGTTTGAAAGTAAAACAAAGGCAATCATCGCTCTCGTATCAGGGCTTTGTATACGGTTTGACTCAGTTTGAAGAACCACCAAAAGTTCCTTTAAAAAGAATAAAAGTTAATTTTAAAAAAACACATGGAACAAGCTCAACTGGTAAATTATGATCCAAAACTTTAGACCAGTCTTCGAATGAAACACTTTTGCTTTGTCAAACATTCGATGCTTAATTTTGAAAACAAAATTGTTTCAAAGCAAAAGATTAATAGAGATGAAATTTTCACTTCTTGGAATCATGAAAATGATGTCATGACGAAAGTTCAAAATTGATTATCTGAAGAATTTAAACCACTAGCTAGAAACATTAATCTTCAACTGAAATACTTTGAACATAGTCTTGTTAAAGAAATGAAAGATGATTTAAAGTATGTCATGTCTCTTGAAGACGAGTTTGATGAAAAGTGTTTAATTTTGGACATTCAGACAGAAATTTTTCAAAACCCAGTTTAGTCAGTCATATAACCATGTGTATGAGAATGAGATGTTTGAATAAAATTCTTCTCTGGAAATTGAAAATATATGTCTTAAAAAGACCATTGCCCAATTTCAAAAAGATTTTTCCAAAAATAGAAGCACATTGTTTTGCTCTTGAATTTAAATGTCAAAATCAATCTTTAAAATCAGGGCAACATAGTCAAATTTTGAAAGAAACAAGCAATGAAGCCAAAGTTAAAAATGACATACATGTAATTGAATCAATTAACATCGAACTGGAACGTAAAGTGCTAAATTACTTGAGGAAAACAAGCATTTAAAAGCTCAGGTTAAAGAAAAGGTTTTTGCACATGCAACTTTACAAAACATTATAAAAAGTTAATCAGCAATAGTGCGGATACTAAGGTTTGAAAAAACCATCAATCTGGAGACCGTCGTTATAACCACTTAGAAACCAATAAGTTTGTTATACAACCTCAAATACGTTTTAAATCTGAATGACCTTAAATTTTTCAAAACCACAGTCATTCAAGTACCACTCTTAATGACCAATGTTTGTACAAGATTTAGTTAGCTAGCAAAATCTTATAGATTTGTATGCATACATGCATGTAATCGGCACTCAAAGGAGAAAGGAAGGAAATTTGGGTATTATCCAATGTGTATTAAGTTAAGGGGGAACATTAAGGACATATCTTAATTAGTTAGGAGATGTATAAGTACCTTAGGATCATTAGGAGATTTTCTAGGTATGTATGTGTATGTGTCCGGCCATAGGAGGCATTTGACACCAAATTGATTTAATTTTTGTGTTAAGGTTACAAAAGTGGGCATTAGTTTGGGTCTAGGTAAGTCTAGGTATTTCCGGGGTATGTCCTAATGTATTTTATCGTGACACGTAACCCTTTTACGTGGCCAATAAAAATAAAATTCGCAAAGTACATAATTATCTTCTTAATAATTATTTCTTACTTGGTTGATGTAAACCTTATATTATTTGATGACCGTTTACATTCATTGATTATTTTTAGTCTAAGCGATTTACCTTTAAAGTAAATATTAAAAGTAAACACGTATCGGACTAAAATAAATAGTGATCGTTAATAGAGTCGTACAATGACACGAAAATGAGAAATGTTACAGTCTCCACCCATTAAAGGAGCTTTGTCCTCAAAGCTTAAGACCTTGTAGTGGATGACAAAGCCCGGCTTGGGAAGAGTTGTGGGTATTTTTGTTTGAACGAATCTTCGCGTTCCTAGGTGAACTTAGGGCCCCGCCTAGAGTTCCAGCGAACCTTAACCAATGGCATCCGTTTTTGCTTCAATCGTTTGATCTCCCGTTCCATGATTTCAACGGGCTCTTCCACGAACTGGAGCTTATCGTCAACATGAATTCCTTCTAACGGCATGAATAATGGTTCGTCAGCGTAACATTTCTTCAGACTAGACACATGGAAAGTATGGTGAACTCTGCTCAACTCTTGAGGAAGTTCCAGCCTGTAGGGAACTTTCCCAACTTTTACTAACACCTTGAAAGGTCCGACATATCTCGGGTTCAGCTTGCCCCGCTTACTGAACCGTACGACTCCTTTCCAAGGTGAGACCTTGAGCATAACTCTGTCCCCAATCTCGAACTCCATCGGCTTTTGTTTCCGATCAGCGTAGCTCTTTTGTCGATCTTGTGCAGCTTGCATATAACACCCCGTGTTTTAGGACAATGTACGACGTTAATAAAGTCACCATTTATTTTTAGTATTGTACGCGTTTGTTTTTAATGGAAATCGTTACGTTAAATCGCGTAAGCTAAAAATGATCAGTTAACGTAAACGGGCATCAAGCAATTTATTGTTTACGTCAAACAAGGGTTAAGCAATTATTTTGAGAATAATTATTAACGTTTCACAAGTTACTTTATCGGATACGTGAAAGTGTTTATGTTTCACGATAAATGACAATTAGGTTTTCCCGGAACCCTAAAAATTAACGTACGCTTCAACAAATACCTACGTTTATATACAATGATCAAAGTTTATAAAACTTTATGCATATGTATATATATACACGTCTCATATGTTTATACAAAATAACAAATACTTTACAAAATACCAAGACATTACAAGTATACTTTTGTCCAATGGATCATTCTCCCTTATTGGTAAGAAGTGAGCCGACTTTGTAAGTCGATCCACAATCACCCAGATGGTGTCAAAACCTTGTGACGACCTAGGAAGTTTGGTGATAAAATCCATCGTGATATTATCCCACTTCCACTCGGGTATTTCTGTTGTATAGCATCCCGATGGCATTTGCATGTTCGCCTAGACCCTTTGCACATGTCAGGCATTTGCTAACGTACGTGGCGATGTCAGCCTTCATGTTTGGCCACCAATATAATTTCTTCACATCTTGGTACATCTTTTCAGAACCGGGGTGGATAGAATATTTCAACTTGTGGGATTCGTGCATAATCACGGATCTTAAGTCTCCATAGCAAGGTATCCAACTTCTGCTGTGTAAACATAGTGTTCCATCGGCACTCGAGTTCTAATTTTTCCTCTAGGTATATCCCTTCGGATCTCATATTTATTGTATCTCCCCGCCCTCATCTTCACTTCACGAGATGCTCTGGTTTTCTGGGACTTCGATTGAAGCTTTTTAATATCCGTTTGGGAGATCAAACCAATGTCATAACTAAAGCTCGAACCGCAGTGGCTCAATCCGTTTCCTTTCGGTTAGCACATCGGCCACTTACGTTTGGTTTCCATGGATTGTTTAACGAATATCACAATCGTAGATACTCAGTAATTACAGCCAACGGCTGGTTGTCTTCATGATTAAGATCCTTTGATCGAGAAATGTGTTGTAGGCTTTTATGGACGGGAACACGGTTGGCAATCTGGTCGTATAGATAGTGTCTCCATATCTTTAGGGCAAACACTACTGACCCAAGTTCTAAATCATGAGTGGTGTAGTTCTTCTCGTAAACTTTTAACTGTCGAGAAGCATAGGCTATCACTTTCTCTCTCTGCATTAACACAGCACCTAAGCCCTTGTGTGACGCATCACAGTAGACCACAAAGTCTTCGCTCCCCTTAGGTAAAGCCAAAATTGGGGCACTGCACAGCTTCTGCTTTATTAACTGAAAAGAGTTCTCTTCCTTTTCTCCCCAGTCGAACTTGATTCCTTTCTGAGTAAGTTTCGTCATTGACTTTGTAATCTTCGAAAATCCTTCAATGAACCTTCGATAGTAACCAGCAAGACCTAAAAATTGGCGGATCTCCGTCGGTGTCTTAGGAGATGCCCAATCCTTGATAGACTCTATCTTGGCCGGATCCACATGTATGCCTCTACTATCAATGACGTGCCCGAGAAATTGTACCTTCGGAATCCAAAATTCACATGTTGAAAACTTTGCATACAACTTCTCTTTCTTAAGCAATTCTAAAATTGCTTTAAGGTGTTCTTCATGCTCTCTTTTGTCTTTTGAATAGATAAGTATGTCATCGATGAAAACAATTACGAACTTATCTAAGTAAGGTTTGCACACTCGGTTCATGAGGTCCATGAATACTGCAGGTGCGTTTGTCAGTCCGAATGGCATAACTTGGAACTCGTAATGGCCATACCGAGTTTGAAATGCCGTCTTTGGAATGTCTTGTTCTCGTACTCTAAGCTGGTGATATCTGGATCTCAGATCTATCTTCAAGTAGATACTGGATCCTTGAAGTTGATCAAACAAATCGTCGATCCTTGGGAGTGGATAACGATTCTTTACTGTCAGTTTATTTAACTCGCGGTAGTCGATGCACATCCTGAACGATCCGTCCTTCTTTTTGACAAATAAGACCGGGGCTCCCCAAGGTGAGGAACTAGGCCTTATGAATCCCTTGTCAGAAAGTTCTTGTAATTGTTCTGATAATTCCTTCATTTCGGATGGGGCCAATCGATATGGTGCTCGAGCTACGGGTGCGGCTCCTGGAATTAAGTCGATTTGGAATTCCACTGGTCGAGCTGGAGGAAGACCTGGCAAGTCCTCGGGAAATACTTCAGGAAAATCTTGGACGATTGGTACGTCCTTTATCTGTTTTTCTTTCGACTCGGCCTTCTCTTTCCTGGCGGATATCTATGCTAAAAAGACCTGGCATCCTTTGGCCATGTACTCTTGAGCTTTTGAACATGAGATAACTGTCAACCGGGATTCTCTCCCGTTGCTACTTTCGTTGCCGCAAAAAGTCAAAGTTTCACTCCCGTAGGGAATTTGAACAAGTTTCTCATCGCACACGATCACAGCGTGACATCTTCTTAACCAGTCCATACCGATAATGACGTCGAAACTACCCAGTTCTACGGGCATTAGATCTATGTTGAACGGATGGCCTAAGAAATTTAAGGTGCAACCTCGTATAATTGTGTCTATCTCGACTAATTTCCCATCAGCTAATTCGACATCATAACAATTTTCTAATGAAGTTGGGGCGATGTTTATCAAGGAACTAAATGCAGTGGATATAAAACTTCTATCGGCACCAGTGTCGAATAAGATAGATGCATAGTGGTTATTTAAGAGGAACGTACCCGTGACGACATTCGCATCAGGGTTTCCTGGTGCATTTCCCCTCTTTTCTGCATTCCCAACTGCATAAACCCATCCTTGTGCATTCCCATTTCCTCCATCTTTATTCTTCAGTTTTGGACAATCTCTCTTGAAGTGTCCTGGTGCTCCACACTCAAAACAACCATTTCCCTTAGGAGTTGTCCCATTGCCCTTCTGAGTGTTAGCAACATTTGTGTTACTAGTATTTCTGCAATCGCGAGCAAAGTGCCCTATCTTGTTGCACTTGTGGCACCTCTGGGTGCACGGGCCATTGTGGTGGAGATGGCACTTGTTGCACTTGGGCAAGGATCCCCCATAAGGCTTCCTTTCGCCCGTCCCCATGTTGTAGACTTTGGCGACATTCTGCCTTTTGAAGGGTTGCTGTTGGTGACCATGGTTGTTTCTGGATGAATCATCAGCCCTCCTTTTGTTGTCAGATTGCCTTTCCGCGTAGGTGCGGAGTTTCTGGTCCATCAAGTCATTGGCCAACTCAATAGTCTCATCCAACGTCTTGGGTCTGGCAGATTTGACGTTCCCATAAATGTTGTCAGGAAGTCCACTGATGTACTTGCAACAAACCTCTCGTCATTGGCAACAAACTTGGTACATATCAGGGTTAACTCTTGGAAACGTTCAGTGTATGCTGGAACGTCGTTTCCCTTGACTTTTAGGTTCCACAGCTCGATTTCTAATTTCTTGATTTCACCCTGCGGACAATACTTGTCCGTCATCTTTTTCTTGAGTACTTCCCAAGTCATGGCATATGCCTCTGGACCTAAGGTTCTTATCTGACCATTCCACCAAGTCAAAGCAGCACCTAACAGAGTGCAGGTGGCAAACTTTACTTGATTCTCAACGGCACAACCACTGATATAAAACAACTCCATCTTTTCATCCATCGAGTTAACCGACCACACCTCAGCCCCTGAAGTTCAAAGTTGACACTTCATGAAGTACTGCGAGAAACAAGGGCGCAGCAGTTTGCACGTTCCTGTCGTTATCACCGTGCGAACTGTGGCTATCCATCTCTAATTGTGGAGTTTCGCAGAGAGCTTGGACGAATCATTGCTGGATGGATTCGGGTCATGTTGTTTGGGTTAGTGTCATTGACAGGGGTATTTGGTCCTCTTCTGGTTGTTAGGGCCATGATTTGTCTAGATCACAAAAGACAAAACATGAGTTAAGACGAAGATTACTAATATATAGATGAGATTTAATTGACACAAGAGAAGTAATATATACAAAGTAAGCACATCCTTTTCATTCATATCTTTGAAAATTTACAGAAGTAGTCGTCGGAGTACACATAATACAACACAAAAGATCTAAGGCTATGCTAGCGGGGAAAACCCCTAATACTTAACATGCCTGTACAATGACCTAGCAAGATACAATAACATAAATCACTAAATGTGACTGTCGCAAGCCCAAAAGCAATCCTGGTGATACCAAAAAAAAAAAAAAAAAAAAACAATAAAAAAATAAAAAAAAAAAAAAAAAATAAAAAAAAGAAAAGAATCTAGCCTCTGGTCCTAGGCTGTCTAGCCCTCCTCTGCGGCTCTCGCAGTGCCAACAACTCAGTCTGCATGTCGCTCATCTCTCGCCTCATGTCTCTGATGACTCGGAGAGCCTCTACCATCTGGTCCTGGCGCCTACGATCAGTCTCTCGAAGTGCTGCTAACTCAGCATGCTGCATCTGAAAGCGAGTCTCGTGTACCTGGTGCTGTGTCTGAATGAGAGTACTCTGCAGCTGTAGTTATGTCTGGTGTGCCTGGAGATAGGTCTCAGTGCAACCTAGATCACGATGGGTCTAAGCTCTGATGAGTCGCTTGACTCAATCCTATCGAATGAGCCAAGCCTCTCGCACATAAGGCCTTCCTCCTCCAACCATCCATACTGTCTCCTGAGAGTCTTCCTAGCCCCCATAATAAATCGACCGCGCTGCGGTCCCATATCGACTCGCTGTGATTATACAACCTACTAGGTAGAGCATCCTCTATAGAGCATTACAAGTCATGATGTGTATCCGCTCATGGAGCTCAGCAAGCTCTACGACCCTAGTGTTGACCTCACCCCACGGTCATTAGGAGGTGCTATCTCTGGAACTTGCCTCCGCCGGATCTACCCAAGTATCCCTAATCCCTACCCAACATCTCTATCCCCTGCCCGCCTCTCTTCACAACTATCATGCTGACAAACCATAGTTATCCCCTCGACCTCTGGTAGGTCTAGCAGTAGAACTTTCTCCGACCTCATATCTGGAGCCTAGAGTGGATAAATGCAACCTCTTACGGGGAGGTTACTCAGTCTCAGGGATATCATCCCTACGGTCAACAGGTGGTGGTATGTATAGAGATGGTGGTAGTGGAGGTGGTGGTAATGCGGTAGTAACTGCATCAATGAGAGCCTGGTGAAGCTATCTGATGTCTGTATTGGGGTTAGACACCCAGATGAATGGTGGTAAAGGTGATGAATGTGCAGGTGGGGCCGTGCACCTAGCAAGGCGCTCCCCTGCAGAGGGTGGTGATAGTGAGAAAAGGTTTTGGTTTTGGGTAAATTGGGGTTGAATGGGGTAGTCATGGTCAGAAGTTCTCTCAACCTCTCCTCCGTGGAAGGATATGGAAATCTGGGGTCGAACGGTAATCCTAGCCCAATAGAAATGTTATGGAGGTGGTGGTTATAACAGGCTCGTCCCTCAGGTGGGTAAAACAGGCACATCTCAGGTATAACGGTAGTAGATCATCCGGAGCTAAAGTCTCCTCCTCGCCTCTGCCTCATCCCTCATTATTGCGTCATCCCTAATGAATTCGCCGACAATCATCATCTCCATCATCTCCCCCGTCCATAGGGTAGTCAACCGGACCATCCTCTGTCTCATCATCCTCCAGAAATCGCTCTGGAATACTCCTCGGGAATCCGACTCAGTAACATTCCGGGTGACTCAGCATGGGTGAATCAACAGGAAGGTAATGGCGGTTCCTCAGCCGATACTCTGTCATCCTCCAACGGTATATACTCAGGGTATATAGGCTCTGGCACGTAGTCAGGATCATGTGCCTGTACGAACATAGGCTCACGCTCATCCTCATCCTGAGGAACGGCGTGTCTATGGATTTCTCTGTACCTGGTAATGGTAATCCTGGTGGACTGGGGGCTACTGGCTGTAGCGGGAGTCCGTCGTATCCTAGTACGATGACCCGTGGTATGCCTCCCTCCGATACTTCCTCATCATCGGTTCCCCAGAAAACTCTACCGGGCTCAGAGTCGGTGTAGACGGAAGTGTAGGTAACAGCAGATGTCGCAGAAGACATGGTTACTGCAAAAAGCAAAATAACTTATATAAGTATTTCTTATAAGAAAATCGATATGATATGTCTGTAAGGCTTTAATAATAAAGCCCTTATAGTAATATACGTAATATCATTTATATACACGTATATATAACATTAGGTTAGCCTCTCATACCCTACTAATGCTTTAACCAATCATGTCCATGTAAGCATATATTCCTAGACGTAAACAAAGTATGCATGTATGTCCCTCGCAAATCTCAGTTGTGAAAACAGTTTTGAAAATGGTTATAGTCCTACAAAACTTTTGACCCTGGTTCTCTAATAACCTTGGCCTGGTACCCAAACTGTAACAACCCCAAATACTGAGCCTAGCAGCAAATGTTTGAAATATCCGAGAGCGTTACATTATTGGGTCATATACCACAAGTTTTCTAAACGACTACTCAACGAGTCGTTGAAAGATACATTGATAAACAAAATACTCGTTGTTACATAAGCTCGCTTCATATTGTTCACAATTTAAAATAAAGATATCGGTTATAACAATTATCCCCAAAAGTGTCATAAGACCTCCAAATCTTAAGTGTTGACTCTTCAATTATGACAAATCCCAAATGTATTCCTCGCACCTCTGCCTATGGACCTGAAAACAATGCTTAAAAACGTCAACATAAATGTGGGAATTTTCATAGGTGTTATGTAAATCAAGTTGTAGACCGCAAGATTGTCCAAGTGTATGATAAAGCAACAAAATGCAAACATCATAAAAATGTAATTACGTTTTCCTAAGTCTCTGAACCTAAAAGCTCGACATATATGGATGCAAATATAATTTGCCAACATGTCCTGAATGATGTGCTAACCCCGCACATCCCTGATTCGACATGGTATGCGTTCGTTTGCAGTGATAGCTAGTCACAACCGAAAAAAAAACGGGATTGTCAATCCCTATAGATCTATCCATAACATTCCAAGCAGCCACACACTTAAAAATGAATTCCCAATCACATCTATGCAATTAACAGTTCATGATCATGGACAAAATGGGTTATGGTAACTTAGGCAAACACGTAATCATAGTATAAAATGTACACTTGCGTCCAATTTGTAAAGCAAAGCATGTTCTCACCCCATGGATGTAAATCATTTAAATAATTGTAAAACGTGGGGCTATGAACTCACCTTAGCCGGTAGTTCTCTGAATGATAATAAATATCCAAGTAAGCAGTGGGTCACACCGTCAAGTACCTAAGTAAGTACGGTCAAGTCTTAGTTTACACATTTAAGCTAACGACTCATTGTATAAACTAAATTCCATTTTAAGTTTATATATACCGTTATCACTTGTGTGGTGATGCACAAGATTATTGTATTTATAATTTCGATGGTTTTCGAGAAACGTGAAATCATTGTTATTAAATATACTTATTTATTTCGTCGTTAATCAAACCCGTTTATTATCCGAATATCTTAAGGTCCGACCGACTCGTTAAGTGTTTTATTTATTTCACTTTTGATTACTAACATACCCTTAAGTTTCTAGTTATTTTACTTTAGTCCCTAGGTTTATAGATATACACACTTTATTACCTAAACTTTTTAGTTTCGAAATGACATAATTAGTCCCCTTAATTTACCAAAATGTAGTTTAGTCCTTATAATTACACTAAAACCCCTAAGTTTTAGAATGTTTTTCAAAACGACCCTGGTTTATTGAAATTTCGAAAATGACAAGGTTAATCCCTAAGTGTCGAAATGGACACTTTAGTCCCTCAAGTTGCAAAATACATATTAGCTCCAAATAAAAAATCAACAAGTGTCCTTCCTCTTTGTTAACTCAATTAAGTTAGCAAAACGGTTCTATTCTGGCTTTTAAATAAGCTCATCGAGGTTATTTGGCTAACGGGCCGTAGTTTGGCCGTTAAGGTCCGTTTAGCATTTTAACGATCCGTTATAGTTTTAATAAGTCCAAAAGTCTTTAATAAGTTCATGGGGGTCTGTTAAGCTTAAAATAAGCTCGGGGAGCTTATTATGGCTTATTTCGAGTTTATTGGGCCCGTAAGCCCAAAGGCTTAGCCCGATACACCCTTTTTGGTTTATAGGCTTTGCTAGCTTATTTACCATTCCTATTAAGCCCCACGATCTGTTTTACTTCCCAGCTTATTCAAAATAAGCTAATAAGCTTAATAAGTATTCCTATTGGGCCGGCTTGGGCCTGTTAAGGCCCGATAGGGGTTTTAAAGTGTTTCGTTGGGTCCATTAGGGTCCATTGAGTGTATTTAAGTCTTCTAAACTTATTGAGCTCCCGCAAGATCATCAATAAGCTGCCCAAGCTTATTGTGAGCTTATTCGCTCATTTAGGGCCCGTTAATGGGCTAGAAGGCCCCTTAAAGGTCCGAATGGGTTTCTAAATAAATGAAAGCCCTATGTGAAGTGAATGAGTACTCTAAGATCATGATTAAGCTCGGGTGGCTTATCAATAAGCCGTGGCTTATAAATAAGCCCTCGTTGGGCCTTGTTTGGGCTCGATAGAAGCCCGATAAGGGTTCTTGTGGTTCGGCTTGATTTCTTAGAGTCCACTAGCTTATCTTAGGCTCATATATAAGCCGCCCTAGCTTATTCGTGGCTTATGGGCCTTGTGGGCTCACGAAGATGGGTCGCAAAGTCTAGTAAGGGTCCGAATGATTTATTAGTATTTCATATGGTTTCGTTAAATCGCCTAGCACCAAAACAATGTGTCTAACTTTTCCTAATCGCGATCCATAACCAAGCAACATTAATTATGTGCTATATATTTACAACACCACCACGTCCAGTACAACAATGAGTTTACTATGGTTTCATTAAATTCGTGAATACAAGGTTATTACTTATGTCTGACCATTTATATATCAAGGTTATTGTTTGCGTTAGCTTTTACATTTCTATCACCACGCGAGTTATTAAACGAAGCCAATGTGCTCATAACGCGTTCATTTTACGTTTATCATGCGCGTTCTCAAGCTAGTATATCGTACGCACATATACTTGACCCCTAAGCTAGTTTACAATAAACGAATACGTACAATACAATTTGAAATGAGTTGTATGCAACTTACGAAAGGTCCTAGAGCTCGAGAGGTTAAGAAGTGGACGTGTAAATCGCTAACCCGTAGCGCGTATACCCCCTTGTGGATGTTTGTTGGCGGTTTGAGACTCGAACACAAAGAGGGGAAGTGTCTAACCTTTTGAAAGTGTGTGTGAGCTTGTAAGAGTGTAAAAGGGTAAGAGTGAGTGTGTATTTATAGGCAAGTTTGCTAGTTCACTCTCTTAGTTCTAAACAAAACCAAACCGTGCCCTAGGAAGTGGTTTAGGGGTTTTCTAGTTAGCCACACATGGTTTTATGCTAAACCACTCAAGTACCATTCTTAATGACTAAATATTTGTACAAGGTTTGGCTTAGCTAGCAAATCTTATGGATTGGTGTAGTGTGTGTGTGTATTGCCGCGGTTAAGGAGGGATCCAAGGGAAAATCGGGTTATTAGCCAATGGGTAAAGGTCATTAGGGGACCATTAGGACATGTATTAAATGGAATATGGATGTACATGTACTTGCTAAGGTGATTAGGGGATTTTGTAGCAAATAAATCACCAAGGACGATTGTTATGTGGGTTTACTTGCCCACATTCGGCACTCAAGTGACATAGACACAAGGTTTGATTAAATTTCGTATTTAGGTTTTCAAGGTGGGTATCGGTTTGAGTCTAGGTATGTCTAAGTATTTCCGGGGTGCGTCCAAATGTATTTTATCGCGAAACGTAACCCCTTTTACGTGACCAATAAAAATAAAGTACGCAAAGTACACAATTATTTTCTTAATAATTATTTCTTAGTTGGTTGATGTAAACCTCAATTTATTTTATGACCGTTTACATTAATTGATTATCTCTAGTCTACGCGGTTTAGCTTAAAAGTAAATATTAAAAATTTAACGCGTATCGGACTAAAATAAACGATGATCATTAATAGAGTCGTACAATGACATGAAAATGAGAAATGTTACAGTCTCCACCCGTTAAAAGAGCTTTGTCCTCAAAGCTTAAGACCTTGTAGTGGAATGACACGCCCGTTTGTGAAGATTTTGGTATTTCTTGTTTAAACGAATTCCTTCATCACTTCCAAGGATGAAACTCAGGCCCCGCCTAAGTGCCAGCAACCTAACCAGTGTAAGCCGCTCGCTTCACCGTTGATCTCCCCTTTCCATTGATTCAACGGCTCGACCACAAACTGGAGCTTATCGTCAACATGAATTCCTTCTAACGGCATGACTATTGGTTCGTCAGCGTAACATTTCTTCAGGTTTGATACATGGAAAGTGTGGTGAACTCTGCTCAACTCTTGAGGAAGTTCCAGCCGAGTAGGTAACCTTTCCCAACTTTTGCTACACTCTTGAAATGGTCCGACATATCTCGGATTCAGCTTGCCCCGCTTACCGAACCGTATGACTCCTTTCCAAGGTGAGACCTTGAGCATAACTCTGTCTCCAACTTTGAACTCCATCGGCTTTCGCTTCCGATCAGCGTAGCTCTTTTGTCTATGCCTGTGGCCTGCTTGCATCCTTTGCTTGATCAAGGATGATCTTTCCGTTGTTTTCTTGGATTAATTCCGACACTATCATTTGGCTTTCCCCAACCTCCAGCCCACATACTGGTGATCGCATGTTTTCAGACCCCCGCCCCAGTTAACAGTGCCTCATAAGGGTCGGACCTTTTATGCTAGCTGAAACTGTGTTATACGAAAACTACGGCCAATGGCAAATGCTTAACCACCTTTGCCAAAATCATCACTGCAAGCACGTAGCGTGTCCCGAGAGTTGAAATGTTCCTCACGGCTCTGGCCGTCACTTTCGGATGATACGCATGCTCATGCTAATATCCTACCCACAGCTTTTTGAAATAGATCTCCGAGAAATTGAAGTGAAACTTCCATCACGATCGCTAGATATTGAGGCAGGTATCCTGTCTTTGCCACAATCCTGTTCAAGTACAAAACCTTGCCAACTATCTAACGGATCATTCTCCCCATGGGTATGAAGTGAGCAGATTTTTGTAAGTCGAATCCATAATCACCAGATGGGTCGAAACCTTGACGACCTAGAGTTTGGTGATAAAATCCATTGTTATAATTATCCCACTTCTCACACTGGTATTTCTGGTTGTACTAGCAATCCTGATGGCCTTTGATGTTCGGCTTGATCCCTTGCACAAGTCAGGCATTTTGCTAACGTAACGTGCGATGTCCACCTTATGTTTGGACCACCAAAATAATTTCTTCACATCTTGGTACATCTTTTCGGAACCGGATGGATAGAATACTTCGACTTGTGGGATTTCAATGCATAATCACCGGATCTAAGTCTCCATAGCAAGTATCCAACTCCTGCTAGTGTAAGCATATGTCCGCATCGGCATGAGGTTTCCACTCTTCCTTGGGTATATCCCCTTTGGATCATACCTCCTACATCTTCATTTACAAGATTCTCTGGTTTTTGGGCTTCGATCTGAGCTTCTAATATTCGTTTGGGAAGATCCAAACCAATTGTCATAACTAAGGCTCGAACCCGCAATGGCTCAATCCGCTCTTTACGGCTCCGTCGCATTCGGGGCCACTAACGTTTGCTTTCCCTGGATGTATAACGAATATCACAAGCGTAAGTCACTCAGTAATTCTAGCCAACGCGTTGCTCATGTATGCTCCTTCTGATCGAGAAGGTGTTAGTAGCTTCTATGGTCGATGAAATACGTGCATCTGTTTCGTAAAGATAGTGTCTCCATATCTTTATGGGCAAACACTCACCGATCCAAGTTCCAAATGGGAGTGTTATTCTCTCGGAACTTTTAATTTGTCAGAAGCATAGGCAATCACCGTTCTCTCCTGCATTAAAACACCTGCGCCTAAGCCCTTGTTAGACGCATCAAGTATACCACAAAGTCCTCAGCCATCCCTTCAGGTAAAAGCCAAAATTGGGCACAGCACAGTTTCTGCTTTATCAACTGGAAAGCGTTCTCATTCTATTTCCTCCCCAGACGAACTTGAATCCTTTCTGAGTAAGTTCACGTCATTGACTTAGCAATCTTCGAAAATCCTTCATGAACCTTCGATAGTAACCAACAGGACCTAAAAATTGGCGAATCTTCGTTGGATCCATGGGAGAATCCCAATCTTGATAGACACTATCTGGCCGGGTCCACATGTAATGCCTCTACTAATCAATGATGACATGTCCGATGAAATTTGTACCTCGGAAGCCCAAAATTCACATTTGAAAAACTTGCGTACAACTTCTCTTTCTTAAGCAATTCCAAAATTTGCTTTAAGGTGTTCTTCTGTTCTCGTTTCGTCTTTTGAAATACATAAGTATGTCATCGATGAAGACAATTACGAACTTGTCCAAGTAAGGTATGCACATATTCCTGCCGTCATGAAGTCCATGATACTGCCTGTGCGATTGTCAGTCGACTGGCATACCAGGAACATCCGTAATGGCCATACTGATCGAAAATGCCGACTTTGGAATGCTTGTCTCGTACTCTAAGCTGAGTGATTGATCCCGGATCTCAGATCTATCTTAGATAAATACTGGATCCTTGAGTTGATCAAAACAATCGTCGAACCTTGGGAGTGTGATAACGTTCTTTACTGTCAGTATTGGTTTAACTCGCGGTAGTCGAATGCATATCCTGAACGACCGCACCTTCTTTTTGACAAATAAGACCGGGGCTCTCCCAAGGTGAGAACTAAGGCCTTAATGAATCCCTTGTCAAAAGTTCTGTAATTGATTCTGATATTCCTACATCTCGGATGGGCCAATCGATATGTGCTCGAGCTACGGTGCGGCACCTGGAATTAAGTCCGATTTGGAATTCCACTGGTCGAGCGGAGGAAGACCTGGCAAAGTCCTCAGGAAATACTTCGAAAGTCTCGTCACGATTGGTACTCCTCTTTCTTTTCCATTCCCGACATGTCCTCCACTTCTTATGCGATATCTGGCTAAAAAGACCTGGCAATCCCTTGGCCATGTACTCTTGAGCTTTTTGAACATGAATAACGGACAACCGGATTCTCTCCCGTTGCTACTTTCGTTTCCGCAAAAAGTCAAAGTTTCATTCCCGTAGGGAACTTGAACGAGTTTCTCATCGCACACTATCACACGTGACAAATTGCTTAAACCAACCATACCGATAATGCGTACGAAAACTACCCAGTTCTACGGGCATTAGATCTATGTTGAATGGATGGTCTAAGAAATTTAAGGTGCAACCTCGTATAATGGTGTCTATCTTGACTAATTTCCCATCAGCTAATTCGACATCATAACAATTTTCTAATGAAGTTGGGGCGATGTTTATCAAGGAACTAAATGCAGTGGATATAAAACTTCTATCGGCACCAGTGTCGAATAAGATAGATGCATAGTGGTTATTTAAGAGGAACGTACCAGTGACGACATTTGCATCAGGGTTCCCTGGTGCATTTCCCCTCTTCTCTGCATTCCCAACTGCATAAACCCATCCTTGTGCATTCCCATTTCCTCCATTTTTATTCTTCAGTTTTGGACAATCTCTTTTGAAGTGTCCTGGTGCTCCACACTCAAAACAACCATTCCCTTTGGGAGTTGCCCCATTGCCCTTCTGAGTGTTAGCAACATTTGTGTTACCAGTACTCCTGCAATCGCGAGCAAAGTGCCCTATCTTGTTGCACTTGTGGCACCTCTGGGTGCACGGGCCATTGTGATGGAGATGGCACTTGTTGCACTTGGGCAAGGATCCCCCATATGGCTTCCTTTCGCCTGTCCCCATGTTGTAGGCTCTGGCGACATTCTGCCTTTTGAAGGGTTGCTGTTGGTGTCCATGGTTGTTTCTGGATGAATCATCAGCCTTCCTTTTGTTGTCAGATTGCCTTTCAGCATAGGTGAGGAGTTTCCGATCCATCAAGTCATTGGCCAACTCAATAGTCTCATCCAATGTCTTGGGTTTGGCAGCTTTGACGTTCCCATAAATGTTGTCAGGAAGTCCACTGAGGTACTTGTCAACTTTCTCAGTTTCAACAAACTTGGTACATATCAGGGTTAACTCTTGGAAACGTTCAGTGTATGCTGGAACATCGTTTCCCTTGACCTTCAGGTTCCACAGCTCAATCTCTAACTTCTTGATTTCGCCCTGCGGACAGTACTTGTCCGTCATCTTTTTCTTGAGTACTTCCCAAGTCATTGCATATGCCTCTGGACCTAAGGTTCTTATCTGACCATTCCACCAAGTCAAAGCAGCACCTAACAGAGTGCAGGTGGCAAACTTTACTTGGTTCTCAATAGCACAACCGCTGATATTGAAAACTGACTCCATCTTTTCAATCCACCGAGTTAAACCGACCACACCTTCAGCCCCCTTGAAGTTCAAAGGTTGACACTTCATGAAGTCAGCGTAAAAACAAGGGCGCGCAGTTTGCACGTTCCTTCGGTTATCCCCGTGCGAACTGTGGCTTCCATCTCCATTGGTGGCGTTTCGCAAGAGAGCTTGGTCGATCATTGCTTGGATGGATTCGGGGGTCATGTTGTTTGGGTTGGTGTCATTGACAGGGGTATTTGGTCCTCCTCTGGTTGTAGGTGCCATGATTTGTCTAGATCACAAAAGACAAAACATGAGGTTATATGACAGAATATAATAATATATGGATGAGATAATCAACACAAGAGAAGTATATAGTACAAGTAACACATCCATTTCATTCATAACTTTGAAAATTTTACATGAAATAGTCGTCGGAGTACACATAATACAACCCAAAAGATCTAAGGCTATGCTAGCGGGGAAAACCCCTAATACTTAACATGCCTGTACAATGTCCTAGCAAGATACAATAACATAAATCACTAAATGTGACTGTCGGCATCCCCAGAAGCCTCCTGGTGATCTGGAATCCTAGCCTCTGGTCCTGGCTGTCTAGCTCTCCTCTGCTGCTCTCGCAGTGCTAACAACTCAGCCTGCATGTCGCTCATCTCTCACCTCATATCTCTGATGACTCGGAGAGTCTCTACCATCTGGTCCTGGCGCCTACGATCAGTCTCTCGAAGCGCTGCTAACTCAGCCTGCTGCATCTGAAAGCGAGTCTCGTGTACCTGGTGCTGTGTCTGAATGAGAGTACTCTGCAGCTGTAGTTGTGTCTGGTGTGCCTGGAGATAGGTCTCATGTGCATACACATGATCACGATGGGTCTGAAGCTCCTGATGAGTCGCCTGACTCAATCCTATCGAATGAGCCCAAGCCTCTCGGGAAGCATAGGCCTCCTCCTCCACCATCCATACTGTCTCCTGGAGAGTCATCCTATCCCCCATAAGTAAATCGACCCGCTGCGAGTCCATATCGACTCGCTGTGATATACGAGACCTACTATCCTGAGCGTCCTCTAGTAAAGCATACAAGTCTGTTATCCCCTCATGGAGCCACAGCAAGCTCCTACACCCAGTGTAGACCTCCCCCCACGGTCATAGGTGCTATCTCTGGAACTGCCTCCGCCGGATCTACCCAAGTATCCCTAATCCCGTACCCAACATCTCTAATCCCCTGTCGTCTCTCTTCAGCATCTGTCGTGCTGACAAATCCATAATCTATCCCTCGACCTCCGGTAGGTCTAGCAGTAACTTTCTCCACCTCATAGCGGAGCCTAGGGTGGATAGATGCAACCTCTTACGGGGGAGGTTCTCAGACTCGGGGATATCACCCCTACGGTCAAACCGGTATGGTAATGGATAGAGATGTGTAGTGAAGGTGGTGGTAATGGGCAGTAGCTGCATCAATAGAGCCTGGATGGATGCTATCTAAGTGGCTGGATTTGGGTTAGAACACCCAGATGAGGTTGTGTAAAAGTGGGGGAATGTGGCAGTGTGGGGCGTGCACCTAGCAGGCGCTCCCCGCAGAGGTGGTGATAGGTGATATAGGTGGGATTGTATGGGAAGTCATGGTCCAGGAAGTCTCTCACTCTACCTCGATGGAAGGGATAGGAAATCTGGGTCCGGACGTAATCCTAGCCCCAATAGTAATGTCAGTGGAGGTGTAGTATAACAGGCGCTGTCCCCCTCAGTGGGAAAACAGCTCTATCAGCAGGTTATGACGTAGGAGTCAGCCGGAGCAATGCTCCTCCTCCTCCTCGTCTTCCTCCATCCTCCTCGTCCTCCATCTCCCTCTTGCGTCATCCGCAATAATCGCCGTCTTCATCATCTCCATCATCTCCCCCGTCCATGGATAGTCAACCGACCATCCTCTTCTTTCATCATCCCCGTACCCTCCGGATCCTCCTGCGGATCTGACCAGGTAACATACCCAGTGTGACACAGTATAGGTAATAATAGGAGGTAATGGCTGTTCCTCAGCCGGAAACTCATGGTCATCCTCTAATGGTATATACTCAGGGTATACAGGCTCTGGCACGTAGTCAGGATCATGTGCCTGTATGAACATAGGCTCACGCTCATCCTCATCCTGAGGAACTGGCAGTGTCTGTGGGTTCTCTAGTGGTTCATGTACCTAATCTGGTAATGGTGGGGCTACTGGCTGTATCGGGAGTCCATCGTATCCTAGCACGATGACCCGTAGAATGCCTCCCTCCGATACCTCCTCATCATACGGTTTCCCCAGAAAGGCATATGCGGCTCAGAGTCGGTTAACGGAAGTGTAGGTTAACACAATGTCGCAGAAGACATGGTTACTGCAAAAAGTAAAATAACTTATATAAGTATTTCTTATAAGAAAAATCGATATGCTATGTCTGTAAGGCTTTAATAGTAAAGCCCTTATAGTAATATACGTAATATCATTTATATACCCGTATATCAATTAGGTAAGCACTTAGTACCCTACTAATGCTTAACCAATGCCAAGATCATGTAAACTTAATATGCGCTAGACGTAAACAAGTAATGCATGAATGTCCCCTTGCAAATCCCATATGAGCAAAACATTTTGAAAATGGTTAGAGTCCAGAACAAAAACTTTTGACCTGGTTCTCAATTACCTTTGCTCTGATACCAATCTTAACACCTCAAATCTGAGCACCAGCGAATGTTTGAATATCCGAGGCGTTACATATTGGATCAATAGCACAAGGATCTGAGAACGACTAACCTTAAAGAACGTGTCGTTTGAAAAAGATATATTTGGATTAACAAAATACAATGTTTTGTTAATACGCCCCTGGCTTCAAATTGTTCAACGATATATAAAAAGATTCCGTTTATAACAATTGTCCCCAAAAATGTAATAAGACCCAAAACTAAGTGTTGACTATTCGATTATTGACTCACAAGTATCAATCGCACCTCGGCCTTATTATCTGAAAAACTGCTTAAAACGTCAAACACAATGTTGGTGAATTCATAGTTTTTTGTGTACATCGATTGTAGACCGCAAGATTTCCAATGTATGAGTAAGCAACAATATGCAAACATCATAAAAGAAGTAATTACGTTTCCTAAGCACATGACACTAAAGCTCAACTATAGAATGCAAATATAATTTGCCAACAGGTGTCCGTGAATGATGTGCTAACCCCGCAACATCCCAAATTCGACATGGTATGCGTTCGTTCCCAGTGATAGCTAGTCACCCGAACGGGGATTGTCAATCCCTAATAGATCTATCCATAACATTCGCGCCCACACAATGTAATTCCCAATCACATCTATGCAATTAACAGTTCATGATCATGGACATAATGGGTTATGGTAACTTAGGCAAACACGTAATCATGGTATAAAATGTACACTTGCGTCCAATTTGTAAAACAAAGCATGTTCTCACCCCAAGGATGTAAATCATTTAAATAATTGTAAAACATGGGGCTATGAACTCACCTTAGCAGGTAGTTCTCCGAATGATAATAAATATCCAAGTAAGCAGTGGATCACACCGTCAAGTACCTAAGTAAGTACGGTCAAGTCTTAGTTTACACATTTAAGCTAACGACTCATTTGCATAAACTAAATTCCATTTTAAGTTTATATATACCGTTATCACTTGTGTGGTGGTGCACATGGTTATTGTATTTACAATATTTATGGTTCTCGAGAAACGCAAAATCATTATTAATAAATATACTTATTTATTAACTTGTTATTAAGCCCGTTTAATGTCCGAATATCTAAATGTTCGACCGACTTGTTAAGTGTTTAATTTATTCACTTTTGTTTCACAAATATACCCTTAGGTTTTTAGTTGTTACACTTTAGTCCCTAGGTTTACAAATATAAACATTTATACCTTAAACCCTTTAGTTTTGGAAACGACGTATTTGGTCCCTTAAGTTTACAAAATGTAGTTTAGGTCTTTATAGTTACACTTCAATCCCTAAGTTTCAGAATGTTTCAGAAATAGTCCTTGGAGTTATTGAAATTCGAAAAATGGCAATTTTAAACCTTTAGGTTTCGAATTTGGCAATTTTTATCCCTATACTTGTAAAATTTGTATTTTAACTCTAATTAAGTTTTAACAAGTGACAAAATGACTTTTTAAGTTTAATTAAGCCGTGAAAATCAATTGGCTTATAAATAAGCTCTATTCGAGCTTATTTAGGCTTAATGGGCCGGTTTGGGCCCATTAAGGTCCAAAAGGAGTTTTAATGATCCAAACTAGTTTTAATAGGTTCAAACACGTTCAATAAGTCCAATTAAATCAAATAAGCTGTCAATAAGCTCGGCGAGCTTATTTTGGCTTATTTTGAGCTTATTGGGCCAGAAAGCCCAATGGCCTACTCGACAAACACCCTTAAGGGTTTGTGGGCTTTGCTAGCTCATTTCTAATTCCTATTAAGCCCAACAACCTGTTTTATCTTTTCAGCTTATTCAAAATAAGCTAATAAGCTTTCTTATTGGGCCGGCTTGGGCCTGTTAAGGCCCGATAAGGGCTTTAGAGGTTCGGACTTAATTCTTTTGGGTCCAATGACTTTGTTTTAGTCCGTTAAGCACTTAGAGGGTCAGTTTGCTTATTTAGCTTATTCGATAAGCTAATAAGCCCACTGTTGGGCCTATTGGGCTCGATAGAAGCCAAGAAGTTCCTAGAGGTTCGGCTTGATTTCTTAGAGTCACTATCTATCTTAGGCTCATAATAAAATCTTATAAGTCGCTTAGCACATAAATAAGCCGTCATAGCCTATTTGTAGCTTATGGGTTTGTGGGCTCACGAAGAAGGGTTCGCAAAGTCTAGTAAGGGTCGAATGGTTATAGTGTTCTCATAGGGGTTTCGTAAAGTCGTCTATTCGCCCAAAACAAATTGCCTAGACAATATTCCTATCGCGACTCATAACATGCAAACGTTCCTTAACCTTGTATACACGCACCCAAGCCAAGTTGTTACGTTTTCTTTAAAAGTTTACGTATAGTTTTCTTATATTTTCGTGCTTAGGGTTATTGTTTACGTTGAAGTCACTAGTTTGTCCCTCGCCATCATTGTACATGTGTTTTAACGAGTCCTTGCCCACACAATTGAAATCCTACGCCACATTAGGCACGCACCCTTTATATATAACGCGACATACGTTTAACAATTCAAAAGGAAAAGATCATATGAAATGTAAAGTGTTGTTGTGACTTACAAAAGGTCCTATAGCTCGAGAGGTTAAGAAGTGGACGTGTAAATCGCTAATCCTTAGCTCGCATAACCCTTTTTATAACTTGTATGATGGCTAGAAGGTCTTGTGTCTTTAGAATGAAATGTGGGTCGTGTAAGGATTCGGTTTGATGTAAGCCGAATAAGATAAGGAGAAAAGAAGAAGTTTATCTTAGTGAGAGAGTTTTGAAAGTTTAGAAATGTATTAGGTGTAGTTGTGAGTGTGTATTTATAAGCAATAAGCTTAGTTACATCTTTTAGTCCTAAACAAAACCAAACCGTGCCCTAGGAAGTGGATTTTGGTGTTTCTAGTTACTCACTCATGGTTTTAGGCTAAACCACACAAGTACCACTCTTAATGACTTGCATGATGTACAAGATTTTGTTAGATTAGGAAAATCTCAAAGATTTGTGCATATACATGTATATGCCGCGGTTAGCCAAGGCAAGGAATTCAAGCAAGTCATTGTCCATTGTGTATTAGTCCTTTAGGAGACCATTAGGACACATATTAATTACCTAGGATTAGTACTAGTACTTTAAGGATCCTTAGTTTGATTTGCTAGCTAGAAATCCACATGGGACGATTTATTTATAGGTTTACTTGCCCAATTTCGGCAATCAAGGAATATTAACACAAGATTTTATTTAATTTTGTGTCTAGGCGTTTAATACGGGTATTGGTTTGAGTCTAGGTAAGTCTAGGTATTCCCGGGGTGCGTCCAAATGTATTTTATCGCGAAACGTAACCCTTTTACATGACCAATAAAAATAAAGTACGCAAAGTATATAATTATTTTCTTAATAACTATTTCTTAATTGGTTGATGTAAACCTCAATTTATTTTATGACCGTTTACATTAATTGATTATTTCCAGTCTACGCGGTTTAGCTTAAAAGTAAATATTAAAAATTAAACGCGTATCGGACTAAAATAAACGGTGATCATTATTAGAGTCGTACAATGACATGAAAAATGAGAAATGTTACACAGTACTTGTCAGTCATCTTCTTTTTCAGTTCTGTTTAAGTCATGGCATAAGCAACATCGTTACCAACAATCCTAACATGGGAGTTCCACCACGTTAGAGCGTTTCCTAGAAGAGTACAAGTGGAGAACTTGACTTGGTTTTCCACAGAATAGTTGCTTATACGGAACACAGTTTCCATTTTCTCAACCCATTGAGTCAATTCGACAACTCCTTTTGTGCCTTTGAAGTTTAGAGGTTGGCACTTCATGAAGTCTGGGTAAGTACACTCACGAGTAGCTCTCTCATTTCTTCTAACACCCGTTCCTGAATTATGGCTGTCATCGCCATTCGTGCTTCTGATAGCATCACGTGCTGCCAAAGCGGCAGTAACGCCTTGGTCAATCATTGCCTGAAGCTGGGCATTAGTGACAGATTTGGTGGCGGGGGTTGTGGTTGTTGTTTCTGGGTTTAACCTCGTGGTACTTTTCTTTGGTGCCATTTTCTTCAAATCACAAGAAAATATAATACCCGTTAGATTTCATAAAATCATAACCATGACATGACATATACATAATAAGTAAAATGAGATCACAACACACAGTGAAATATACAACTTAATTGAATATTAACAATGGATAAGCTAAATCGACATTCATTCATAATAAATTTGATTACAAACGTGACATAATACAACCATTCCATATATAAATTGGAAAACATACATGAATGGTTCAGATACAAAACGATCACTACGATTAGGTTACAAGATAAAAGAATATATACAACCTAAAGCCATACTAGCCGGGAGTTACCCGTAATACTTAGTATGCTGTACAAAATAGCTACCCAAACAAATCTATAACTGCTAACCGCCTCCTCGGTGAATCTGGCTGTGCAAGGACCTCTAGTCGGATCCCGCCGACTTAAAGTGCTGTCAATTATGTCTGTAATGTCTTCATCAAAACTGCCTAACTTTCTGCAGTAAATTAAACACCTAATTCGAGTGATCTAAGCCCTAACGCATGATCATATCGCTAATCTAATTAATCTAATGATTAAGCTAACATCATAATATCATAAACTTTCTGGAAATTAATTACCCTAATTTATAACCCTATTTTTAAACCTAAATCCATCACAATTTAAGTTACTAGAAAAATAAATGAACTAGAATCAACGATTCGAATCGTACCTTAATGCGAAACCCTAAAAAATTTCATCTTCTCCTTTCTTCTCTCCTTATGGCCGGCCAAAATTATGAATAGGGAGGGTTAGGGTTTTTAGATTAGTATTTATAGGCATCTAGGTAGAATTAGAGTTTAAGTCTAACTAGGTTTTAGAGTAGGATTAGGATTTCTCTTTCTTTTTTTTTCTTTTCTTTTATTCTTATTTCCGGCCGAATATATTAATATATATATATTTTTTATTTTTTTATTTTTTATTTTATATTTACAATTAAAACCTTAAGTTTTTATAAAAACCTTAATTAATTTGACTATACCTTTTTGCTTAAACGCAGTGTACTATCTTTCTAAAAATAACTTTTCATTTCCAACCTAACTTTCTAAAAATAGAAATTTTACTTTTTCTTAGTCTAACACTTAACGCTAAACCTATCTTATTTAACTAACACAAAATACGTATACGTATATATATTTACTTACACAATTAACTTGCAAACGCTCAATTATCAACAATCATTTCTTTGTCATTAAAAATGAACGAAATGAACTCAACAAATTTTCCCATCATACTAATCTCATTGAGATGGTCACACTCAATAGATTGGTTTCCAATACCTCACAAACACATAACAACACATATAAACACATAAAGTCACATAAACTGAACATCGCAACAGGCATTTAAGTCAACACTAACGATTTGACTAACCTGCTCAATCCATGGTTGTCACAATAAACGGATTTGATGTTCCTTTACCAGTAGCCGTTTGCTCTGGGATAGTTAACTCTTTATTTCAAAAATATGGTGAGTTAATTACCATACAGTTTTTGGTAAACTGTCAACCATCAACGGAATTGATTTGTCTTTACCAAATACCGTTTGCTTTTAGACTAGCCAATGCTTCATTGCCATAACATGGTGCATTGATAAACCATATAGTTTTTAGCAAACTATCAGCTATCAACAGATTTGAGTAGTCTTTACCAAGAACTGTTTGATCTTGGACTAGCCAACTCTTCACCATGAAGCAAGGTGAGTTGAAAACCCTACAATTTTTGGTAAATTGTCAACCATAAACGGATTTGAGAAGTCTTTACCACAAGCCGTTTGCTTATGGACTAGCCAGTTCTTATGCCTGTTAAGCATGGTGAACTGATGACCATTTGTTGTGTGGTGGTTAGCCAACACTCAAACCCTTCTCAATTCCATTCACAACATCATTCTTCATCTATCTGTTGCTTAATAAATCTTATCAAATCAAGAGCAACAGAACTTTCTCTTTCAACTTCTAAACCCAGATCAAGCATTCTTTGCAATAACTCCTTAGAGAGAGGATATCTTCTTTCAACTAACATATGAATAACAATCCCATCTTCAAGCTCCAGAATGCAAACTCCACAAGCTTCATACAATCTCCAAGTGATAATCTTCCAATCTTGTTGATTACTCCAGAAATCACTTTGATCATTTTCTTCAGTTGAGGATTCCATCATTATCTTCAAGTCTCCCCAAAGAATCAACTCAAATCCTTCTAATGTAATTTCTGAGTACTGTTCCATCATCAATTCATACAAATGAAATAAATCCTGCCTATCAAATATATAAAGTACCTTCATCAGATAGTTGAATGCCCTGAAGTTCCATTTGGCTCTGTTATAAGACAAGATAGTCTCCATCTGGTGATGATACCTTGTCCAATCTAGCAATGACATATTTCTTCTCCATTATCTCACTATCTAAGGTACCCTCAAATGTAACAATCTTCAGACATTTTCTATGTTCATCATCACTGTCATCATCTGATTGTTTTCTTGGCTTTTTCCTTGCAATCATTTTAATATGACCACTCTTTCTTTTCTTAGTACCTTCTTCTTCTTTACCCTCCTCCTTGACACTTTCATTCTTTGAAGATGCAATTCCTTTTCATTCATCTCTTTATCATCTTCATCTTCAGCAGACCCAATTGCAATAAAATTTCATCTAACCTTTTATCTTTTCAGACAAGCTTGTATTTTCACTCAAACTTCTTGGTTTCAAATGAGAGTTGCTGGAAATTTCCTACAGCTTCAGTAGTCATCATTTGATTTCTTAATTGATTTCTTTGTAGGTCGTTTAATTCCACTAGCTTCTAATCTTTGTGAGCAAGAAATCTTCTTTGAGCAGTCAATTTGTTCCATGAAGGAATTTTGCTCTTCTTCTGCTGTGAATTGCTCTCTTCTTCCTTCTTGAAGCCTTTCATCTAAAGCCCTATCAAGCCTAATCTGCCTTTATACATATAATTTCTTATGCGAGCATCATTTGCAGCTTCACTTCAGCTAAGCGTTTTCCTTACTCTTCTGGTTCCCAATCCGCTTCAACTTTCTAGCCATCACTTCATCACAGCAAGTTGCTTAAACTTCTTTTTCAGCTTAAGGATTACCCTCAGATTCACTATAAATGGTGCCAATAGCAATTTAGCTTTGTTGGAGTGATATATAGATTCTTGACAATGCTGATTGTACTCACATTATCAATGTAGATCTTTATTTCTGAATTGAACCCATAGTCTAACATTGTTTTTGAATCTACAAAACTTTCTCAGCTTGCAGCAGCAACATATTCTGCCTCTGTAGTAGAAGTAGCCACAATGGTCTGCTTTTTGCATTGCCAAGAAATAAGTCTCCTGCCAAGAAATTGACAACCTCCTGTTGTGGATTTCCTGTCAAGATTTGCTCCAGCATAATCACTATCTGAGTAGGCTTCCAGGTCAAATGAGGACACTCTAGGATACCAAAGGCCCAGTTTGGGTTTGCCCTTTAGATACCTAAAAATTCTCTTGACAGCACTTAGATGGGAGGTCTTTGGAGTGACCTGAAACCTAGAACAAGCACAGACTGCAAACATAATATCAGGCCTAGAAGCAGTCAAGTACATTAAAGAACCAATCATGGATCTATAAAGATGTACATCCACATCACTGGCTTCCTCATCCTTGACTAAAGGCTTCTGGGTCTCAATTGGTGTACTAGCAGTCTTAACATTGACAAAGTCAAACTTCTTCAGGATTTCTGCAACATACTTATCCTGACTTATAAAGATACCATCTTCTTTCTGTTTGACTTGTAATCCAAGAAAGAAAGTGAGCTCTCCCATAGAACTCATCTGAAATCTACTCTTCATTAATGCCTCAAATTCATCACACCAAGATTTCTTTGTAGAACCAAATATGATATCATCCACATAAACTTGTACTAATATGATATCATGTTTGTCCTTCTTAATGAAAAGAGTCTTGTCAATAGTTCCTCTTCTGTATCCATTCTTCAACAAGAAAGTAGATAAAGTAGCATACCAGGCTCTGGGAGCTTGGTGTAAACCATAGAGAGCTTTTACTACTTTGTAGACCTTCTGAGGATATTTAGGATCTATAAAACCTGGTGGTTGAGACACATAGACCTCCTCATCAATTTTGCCATAAAGGAAGGCACTTTTCACATCCATTTGATAGACTATGAAGCCCATGTAAGAGGCAAAGGCTAAAAAGATCCTAATGGCTTCAATCCTGGCCACAGGAGCAAAAACCTCATCATAATCTATCCCTTCCTCTTGCCTATGTCCCTGAGCAACTAACCTTGCTTTATTTCTGACCACAACTCCTCTCTCATCCTTCTTATTTCTATAAACCCATTTTGTTCCAATTGCCTTCTTCCCATAAGGCAAATCTACAAGAATCCAAACTTTCTGAATCTTGAACTGCAGCAATTCTTCCTGCATAGCATCAACCCAACTTTCATCTTCAAGTGCTTCAGAGATCTTCTTGGGTTCATTTTGAGACAAGAAACAAGCAAATAAACAATGCTGGAAGTCCTTATGATTATTTCTCCTTTGCTTTTGAACATAACTTACAAAAGCATGGGCTCCAGAACTTTTAGTCACTTTACTTCTTGTTTGAACTGCTGATTGTGGATCTCCAAGAATTAAAGTTGAAGGATGAATAGAGTTAATCCTTGATGTGGGAATAGGACTAACATTCACAACAGTTTCTAAATTTGTGAAGTCAGCCACTGCACCCTCATCATCATAAGATGAATTGGTAAAAATACCATCAGTAGGATTTTGATAAATGTCCTCAAGTGCAGGTATTTCTGAATCATCTTGTTCAGGATTGGTTGGATCAGTGAAGGATAGTCCACCATAAGGACTGGCAGTACTAACTGGTGTGCTAACAGTATTAACTATGTTAGTACTGCTAGCTTTAGCAGCTCCTGCTTGTATAAGCAAATTCTTAGTTTCTTGAGCAAACTCCTTCCTGAGAGCTTCAGCTGCATCATTAGCCTCCTTTTCTTGCCTCTTAAGTCTTTCAAGTTCATCCAAAAAGACTTGATCTTCCTTATCTACTGGCTTCTCATCTGTCTTTAAATCAGGATGTTTGTTAGATGCTTCACCTGCATCCTTTGCTGTTGATCTCTTGATTGTTGAAGAATAAGAAGACCATATAGGCAGTACAAAGTAGTCCTGAGCAGATTCATCCTCTTTTTCAGAATCACCTGCATCAATATTATCTTGTGTACCTGCATTGTGATTAGCTTCTTGTGGACCTGCATGTTTGTTAGCTTGATTCTCTGATCTCACAGGTTGATAATTCATTGAATCAGTTAAATAATCATTCCATGAACATTTGGTTTATTTCTAAAAGGATATGTGCCGGAGGTTTGTCTTCAACTCTTTGGTTTCCTAAATTGTATACCTAAAAGCCTTGCTTTGTAGAGAATACCCTATAAAAAAACTTATTTGAATTTCCATCAAACTTGCCCAGGTGGTAATGGTATTATCAAGATGGCCACATGGCTCCAAAAGGTTTATATAGCTTATGATTGGTATTTTACCAATGATAAGTTCATAAGGTGTCTTATTTTGAGGCTTGGTCACTAATACCCTATTAAGGACATAACAAGCAGTACTAACTGCTTCAGCCCAAAAAATGTTAGGTAAAAATGAATCTGCTAGCATAGTTCTAGCAGCCTTCTCCTAAGGGTCTTGTTCTTTCTTTCTAGCAAATCCATTTTGTTGTGGCGTTTGGCTTACTGTTTCTTCTCTTGATCCTTTTGCCCCACAGCATCATTAAAATCCCTGTTCTTCAATTTCTGTACCATTATCACATTAATAGATTAAACTCTTTTTGTTTTTAATTGAGTTCTTAATTTGTTGTTATAAAGTTCACTATAAGGATTCACTAGTTTTATCTTAGTTCTTAAGACCGAACACCCAACTAAATGCTAAACATATCAGTGATAACCCGGCAATACTTTTATTGTTTAAGCTCCATCAGATTAGGTCCCATCACTCATATTAGCCGACAGTGACAGGGGCTGCCTACTAGAACACATGTCTTTGGCCAAAAATTAGTTAATTATCTTTCCAAACAGCCCCTCCCCCCCTATATTACAAAATCCCCAACAAATCCGTACACCTAAACCTTAAAACCCTAAATAAACTAATAACCTAACACCATCCCCCCCCACAGCAATTAACTCATCCACCCAACATTAAATACAACCCCTTTAATCCACACCTCCTTCCCCCATACAACTCAATCACCTGCACCACAATATAATAACTTAAACCTACCCAATTCAAACACTCACCCACCCAACCTTCGCACCCCTCCAACCTCTACTTTCCCCTCCCACAATATCAACAATACCACAGATACCCTCCCCTATCAATCCCCACCATAGTAACAAACCCCCTCCCACACCCCAACAAACACAAAAACCAAAACCAAACCCCTAACTTCCCAAAAACAACCACCCCATCACTTTCCAACCCTACAATACAACTCTGACTAATAAACCCAACCATACAATTATACTCACCACCACACCCCCAACCAAATAAAATACCCCCAAAATATTCACAAATCCCCAACCACCCGTTCAACTCAAAAACTTTCCCTTAAAATCTTAATCTAAATACTATTAAAATTCCTTCTCCCCAAACTCTGGACCTTTTACTATGTTGATGATGTGTGTGTATTGATGACTTAGAGAGAGCCACTCCTCTCGCTCTTCTGACTTTAATGTCTTTAATTACAATACCTGCTGAGTGAAAATTTTTACCACTCACACTACTAATGCAAATTATCCCTTATTCCCCACCCCTTAACAAACCAAACCACACTGCATCGTCAAGAGAGACTTAATATCTATTCACTGTTTAAACTCTCGACAAACACCTTTTCGTTCTGGTGACACACCAACTAAGAGAGAAACCTATAGTGTATTGATCTTGCAAGACATGAATCTAACTTGATAGATATATAGAGATTCGCTCAGCAACCAGAGATAAAATTGTGCCATTGTGTATAATGATATAATCTGTATTCTCGGAATCATTACTTTTCCTCGCTTAAATTATTAACTTTAGATGCTAGATAATGAGTGTATACGAGATCACATCGAAACCCTGCCTCCTCGCTACATCTCTTCAAATTATCATGACACCATAAGAGAGAGAACCTCTCTTCCTGTGCCATAGAATCACTCTCGCAGAATCAACATCAATATCTTATAGCGCTACTCTCCACCATCCCCCCCCCCCCCCCCTCCTGTGTACCAATGTGTGTGTGTGTAGTCTGTGTCGCGAGAGAGATGTCTCTCACTCTCTCGCTCGTGAATATACCTTCACCTTCACACACTCCCCCCTACACATTCATACACCAGCGCGCACGCAAAGCCATAGCAGAGAAGAGAGATATATAGAGATATAGACTACCTATTGAATAAGCTTGAAATCAGCACCCCCCACTCCCACCGTTTCTCATGATAACAATCACAATCTCCCTCTAATAAGATGGTCTAAAAACTTTCACTACCAAAAAATCATACAACTTTGGTAATCCACTCCTCTAAAACCAGTTTTTTCGTCCCATTACAACACACTCCTACAATCCCTTTTAGTACGGTTTTTAGGGGCCTCTGAACACATGTTGTTTGATCTATAATCGTTTGCCTAGGAGTTTTTTACATGCTTTATCAGTCAAACTAAAAAAGCAAAACTAGGGTATTTCTTGAGAGAGCGCGAGGCGGAGAGAGAGCACATGTTATCTTCACTAATGATTCATATCCTCAATGATCGGGAGCATCAGACCCAATGTATGTTCACTTATACTTTGGGTTCATTGGACAACTAGTTCAGGCATAGAGTATGTCCGTTTCTTTACTACAATGGGATTCACAGAATAAAAGTCACTGCTTTAGATCAGATTACTAGCTTTAGATTGCTTTGGCCATATGTAAATTGAGAGTCATCTATACTCATTTATCAGGTCTAGAAGGGATGTAGATCCTTGTCATTGGAAGGGGAACTGCATGCATCCCCTCTGCATATCTATCATTCACATGACTGTCTTGTATATCACTTGTTCTATTGACAAACACACTTTGGAAAACTTCATTTTCATAAATTAAAACACTTTTATTCATTTAATCACCATACCCAAGCCCAACCTTATCCTTAGCACTCATCTGACTATTAGCAAAATATTAAGATTTTTAGAAGAGTTGTGCCATTTTTCTACTTTAGCTTTTAAATCTTCTTTTTCTTTTTCAGCTTCTGCCAATAGTTTCTTATGGTATGTAAGGACATCAGTTTTATCATCTAGCAATTTTCATCAACCTTATCTTTTCTCTCATACCAAGTTGATTTTGTTGATGAGCAAACAAATTTATCTTCAACCTTTCTTTAAGGCTTGAGTCTATGCATGTATTTCTATACTGGCTCTCCAAGGTTGTTCCCTATGTTCATCATACATTTTTTTTAGTTTAGCATAAGATCTTTACAATCTTTAGAACAAGAAGTATACTCTGTATCTGAGCACTGAACTGGCGAGCAAAGCCATCATAGTTAGTTTCTTGTTTAACTTCTGAAGTGACTGGTTCCAATCAACACCTTCTCCATCAAGAGTCACCAAAGCTTTAGAGTCCTCCTGTTTACCAGATCTTTTCCCATTTTCTTTATCCTTATTCCCAGTGTTCTAAATATCTCTCCTCCTACTATCTTGATTCCCTTTGGATCTGCACTCTCTAGTAAAATGCCAATTCTTGTGACAACTATAGCACTCGAATTTGGTTTTGTCAAAACCAACTAGTTCCTTGGCATCAAATTGTAGCTTTCTACCTGTCTTTTTGTAGACCTTTTTCATTCTCATAGAAATCATGGCTATCTGCCATTTCAAGACCATTTCTTCTAAATTAAACTCATCAAGCTGTTCCAGATCCTCATGATCCAATTATGGACAACTAGATTGATTTGCAAGTAAGGAGTATAATGAAGTATGTTCATATTTTGAGTTATGACTAGAAGAGTTAGAAACACCATAAGCGGTACTAACATCATTAGTATTGCTAGTGTTCTCTAAAACGAATGCCACATTATGTGTGCTAGAGGATGATGCAATAGAGCGTTTAACATCAGACTCAAAGACTCTAAGATTATTATACAGATCATCAAAACTGAGACTGTCCACTCCTGGCTTGGTCCTCATGATTAAGGAAACTTGAGACCAGGCAGAAGGTAGAGACCTAAGGAATTTTTGATTTGCATCTTCAGTGGAAATGCCTGCACCATGAATCTCTAGTTGACTTAGAAGACTCTGAAACCTGTCATAGCCCTTATGTAGCCCTTTTGAGTTTGATACAGAGAAGCCTTCAAACTGTTGCTTTAGAATATACTTCTGCATCTTTTTTGATTCATTATTTCCACCAAATCTAGACTTGATAGCTTCCCATATCTCTTTAGCATCAGTAATTTTATGAAATTTAGCAAGATGATCTTCTGGTAAAGCCATAAGCAAGGTAGTCCTTGCTTTATCTTTCTTAGGTAAATTTCTTCTGCAGTCTAAGGGCGGCCGAACCTATATTAAACTATTTGTAATCAGTTGAGACATTCACGGGACCATTTCCTCTTTTGAATACTCCCAGATAGGATAGTCTGTATGGACCAAATAATGTCCATTTTCATGGCAATATGTCTATTCTCCTTCTGGGGAGGAGGGAGGTGAGAGGTGAGAGATGCGTGGTGGGTGAAGATGGTGTTTTGAGAGATGCTGGGGCGAGCGGGTGGTGAGAATGTGACTGGGAGCGGATGCTGGATGGGAGTGAGTTGGTGGCGTTCGAGAGAGATGTGGTCGGCGGAGGTAGTGGTGGAGTGGTGTGGACGGAGAGGAGGGGAGAGGTTGATGTGGAGGGGTGGATGATGTGTGGTGAATGTTGGAGGGGTGAATGGAGAAGTGGAGGTGGAGGATGTTGTGGATGTTGAGAGAGACGATGGAGAGACTGAAGGAGGGAGATGGTGGGGAGGAGGAGCGAGATTGAGATGAGTGAGTTGGTGAGGATTGTCGAGAGAGTGTGAGACGATGGGGAGTGAGGATGGAGAGGGGAGGAGGAGGGCGTGACTTTGTGGTGAGATGTGGGAGTGAGAGATGGATGTGAGGATGGTGGAGAGAGAGAGGGATGGTGCGATGAGGGGGCGAGATTGGTGTGAGTTGTAGTGTGTTTGTTGGGAGTGGAGCGAGATGAATGGAGGGTGGAGATGAGTTGGGGCGTGGAGGAGATGGAGGAGTTGGGGGGGTGGATGATGGTGAGAGTTTGAGTCGGTTGAGAGTAGTGTGGGGAGAGATTGTGTGAGGAGGAGGGGAATGGAGGGTGTGTGTGTGAGGGCGCGTGAATTTGAGATGTGAGAGGCGGTGGTTGAGGGGTTTGGCGTTGGAGGAGAGAAGGAGATTGTGAGTGGCAGAGGTGAGAGAGGATTTGAGATGTGTGGTTTGGGTGATGAGAGGGTGGTGAGATATGCAGAATAGAGGAGTGGAGCGTGACGGGAGAGTGTGATGAGAGCTGAGGGGAGGGAGGAGTGGGATGTTTGATTGTTGGAGAATGGAGTTGGATGAGTGTCTGAGGTGGGAGGAGGGAGGAGGAGATGAGGAGGAGTGACTGGTATTCTGAGTGAGAATGGGGGAGGGGAGTGGGGGGTGAGATTGGGTAGGGGATGATTGTGTAGAGGGAGTGGAGGAGGATGGAGGATATGAGAGATGCTTGAGAGATGAGAGAAAAAGGGGGGAAGGGGGGTGCTGGGGGTGAGGGAGAGAAGTTGGAGTGTTAGGCGAATGGGTTAGAGGGTTGAGAGAGGAGGTGTATGTTGTGAGATGGAGGGAGAGAAGGATGGGATTGATTGGGGGAGAGGGGAGGTGGTGTTAGTGGATGGAGTGGAGTGATGAGATGTTGGGGATTGAGAGATGGAGGTGAGCGGTTGGGGGAGGATGGTGTGGGAGAGTGGTGGGTGTGAGAGGAACTTGAGGGAGGGAAGGATTTGAGAATTTAGAGAGAGGTTGGAGATGGGGGATGGGTGGGTTGAGAGTGAGTTTGTGAGTTGGGGGGGACTGATGATGAGTGAGAGTGTTTGTGAGGTTGGGTGATGGGAGGGAGATGAGATGAGTGGCGAGAGAAGTCGGTAGTTGGGTTGTAGTGTGGTGAGAGGTTGGGTGGAGATGAGGTGAGGATGGGTGGTGAGAAGGAGAGAATTGAGGTGTGGAGGATGGAGTGTGTCGGAGGGTGTCTTGGAAGGTGAGATGGAGAGTGAGTGTAGGAGTGAGGGGGTGTTTGAGGGGGTGTGAGAAGAGAATGATGGAGGAGGAGGGAGAGTGGTGGGTTATCGGATGAGTAGGAGATGCCTGACGGGAAATGTGGGTTGAGGAGTTGGGGGAGAGAGATAGATGGATTGGTTGTGAGGAGATGGTGGAGGATGAGAGGAGTCGTGATTTGGGGGAGGGTAGGTGAGTGAGGGGGGTGTGAGTAGTGACTTTGAGGGATGATTGATGAGTGGAGGTGAGGTTGAGATGATGAGGAGATGAGAGGATGGGAGAGTATGTGGGGTAGATGGTGGGGTTTGAGATTGAGGGAGTGGGTGAGGAGGTGTGGTGAGCGGTGGTTGATTGGAGGGGAGAGAAGTCTTGCTTTGAAGGGGGAGATGCGGTGGTGTGATGAGGTTGGGTTGATGTGGAGGGAGATTGGTGGTTGTTGTGGAGATGAGATGAGGGAGGTGTCTGGTGGTGGGAGTTGAGATGGGGCGAATGGCTGATTGTGTGTTCGATGGAGGAGAGAGTTGGAGGATTGGCGTGAGGGAGTTGGGGGGGGGGATGGTGGTTTGACTGAGAGAGGTGGAGAGAAGAGAGACTGTGTTGGATGAGGAGAGAGGAGAGAGGAATAGGAAGTTTGATGGTTGTTTGAAACAGTTGTGATGGAGTTTGTTGTGATGGTTTTTGTGATGGTAGGAGTGGTGGTGGTTGGGAATATCATCTTTTGAATCCATCATTGAATTGCTTTGTAAGATAGAGGTTTATAACTGGTTTTTGTTTTTCTTACTCAGAGTTTCTCTATAGGCTCTGATACCACTTGTAGATCCCTTTGAATATAGATCTTACTACCTTGTTAAGGGTTGTAGCTAATATGAATGATTACACAACTAAGGAGAGAAAACATTGATTACGAACAATATAGTTATGCGGAATCTAAACTTAGAATGCAAAGAAGAACATATGACTATTAATAACTAAGCTTTTGTATTAATTTCTAACTATAAGATTGATAATGAATTGATATCTCTAACTATGCCGTAAGGGTTCCTTTTTATACAAAGGAAAACCTCATCTTGGCTTACAAACACGCGGTAAATGATCATGCATTCCTTTTCCTTTAATAACTCATGCATATCTCTTAAACTGGACTAACTATTTTTATACTAATACGGTTACTAATATTCTGAGCAGTACTTAACATTTTGTACTGTCAGTACTAACTATAACTAGTGGTACTAAGTATATAACTAACGGTACTAAGTCAGGAATGTATAATTCCCAACAAACAGCCTCATCACCAACCTTTTTAGGAGGACCACCATACTGAGGTACCTTAGTGTCCCGACCTCTTTTTAACTTGCCTGACAGTTTTAATAATGACTAACAGCTTTAACTAGCAGTCTTAAGTATAACTAGCAGTTCTAATTGTACTTAGCAGTATTAATATATTCCTTAATAGTTTTAACTCTGTCTTTAATAATTATACAACAACATGCCTCTATTCATCACAAGCACACTAGAAACGACTAGATAGACATGTGAGAATTCATGAGGATCCATATTTATGCATAACCCATGAATAAAGTAAGACCTATTAAAACCTAGCTCTCAAACAATACTTTAGAGGTCACGGCAATCCGCAGTATCTCTGCCCTATAAAAAACCTCCACATTGGTATCATCAAATTTAATCATATTACTTGCTTATCCTGCATGTGTTAGTCCAAAACCAAGAAAAACACAATCCAAAGCATTTTCTTGTTTATCAGAATTAATTTTGACTAGTAGTTTTAACTAACAGTATTAAGTATAACTGACAATACTAGTTATACTCTCACTTCGGGGGAGATTGTTAGCCTCAATTTTATTGAGTCAATAAAGGAAGCTCGTTCCCGTGTTCAAGACCTCACTTCGGGGGAGATTGTTAGCCTCAATTTATTGAGTCGAACAAGGAAGTTCGGTCACTCTACGATGGAGCTTCGGTCTTTAATTAGTTAATGTTGTAATAGAATAATATCGGGAATCGGGCTCGATAGTTAATCTAATATTGTATATGTTTCGGGTTTAATCCCAAGCAAAACCCGAGCCCGGGTCCTAGTTAAATATCCCGCGCGTCACTTTTAAGTGTCGGGGTATATAAGGAACTTTTCCACTTGGAAAAGTTAGTTGTTCAGTTGTTCATTTCTAATAAAATCTCTTTTCTCTCTCATTTCTCTCTCCTCTTTCTCTCTCTAAACAACTCATCTCTCTTTCTCATTTCTAGTCCGATTTCGTGTATGATTGTATGAAGTGAAGTGTTATCGGGATCCTACAACCTGTTTCCCAAAAACTGACAACCTCCAGTTGTTGACTTCCTATATTGAGTTGCTCCAGTATAGTCACTATCAATATAAGCAACTAGTTCAAATGGAGAATCCCTAGAATACTAAAGGCCTAATATTGGTTTGCCTTTTAAATATCTAAAAATTCTCTTTACAGCTAAGAGATGTGATGTCTTTGGAGTAACTTGAAATCTGACACATGCACATACTGCAAACATAATATCTGGCCTAGATGCTGTGAGATACATCAAAGACCCAATCATAGATCTATAAAGATGTACATCAACATCATTAGCATCTCCATCTTTGACTAAAGGATTTTCCAAATCAACTGGAGTTAAAGCAGACTTCACATCAGTGTAGTTGAATTTCTTCCAAATATCAGCTACATATTTATCATGACTGATAAATATTCCATCTTTCTTTTGTTGTACTTGTAATCCTAGAAAGAAAGTAAGTTCTCCCATTGAACTCAGCTGAAACTTATCCTTCATAAGCTTCTCAAATCCAGTACATAGTTCCTTATTAGTAAAGCCAAAGATAATGTCATCAACATAGACCTCTACAAGAAAAATATCTCCTTTTTGCTTCTTAATAAACAATGTCT
>BQNB010013541.1:0-21798 GCA_026074375.1 Tanacetum coccineum
AACTTAATCTAACAGGATAGGTTAAGGTGTAAGGGTGTAACGAAATAAATAGTTGGTGTAATTCCTAAAGGATTGGCTCTACGAGTTGTTCTAATAGATCATCACTCTAAAGATGAGAGTGGAAAAAAGGTTTAAATAGGAGGTTAACTAACCTGTGTAGTTAGTTAATAAGCAACATGTAAAGGCAATTTGGGTGTAATCTTAAAATTTACCAATTTAAACAAGTTACTCCATCTAAATCCATAGTACTCATTATTGCGATCTCGAATAGATATACCAAGCCAAGTTCTAAAGTCTACAACATCACCGACACACTCATATTTTTGTGAAATTTGGGTAAACATTTAGAAACGGATAAGATTAAATCCTCATAATATCTAACAAGGGTTATTGTGTGCAGGTTATGTATCAAGTAATTTCACAAAAGCATGCTTGAAATTTTTTTTAATTTGAGCATAAATTAAGCATTTTAGTGTGAAAATTAGGACAAGTAAACATTCTAATTTCATCCCCCCACTTGAATTATGCGACGTCCTCGTTTGTTGATCCTACTTTAATAGATCGAATTCCTGAAGCTTGTTTAAGGATTAGTTATATTAGATAAATCTAACACAGCTATAGTAGAAACTTTGTTTGAATGTATTAAAGATTATGCGGAATCTAATCTTTAATATTAAGAAGAATTATTAATGAAACATTAATTCAATGAAGGTACAATTCAACAAATAAGCTCCAATATTATTAATGATAATAATACGAATACTCTCAAAGTATTAGGGTTACAAATGCCTTGAAGCTATAAATTATACGTCTAGTTGTATATTTGGTTTTGGTTCTGGTTTGGTACTTGTGTTGGTGCTGGTACATCAAACTCTATGCCCTTGGACCTTCTTTTATACACCAAGGAGTCTTAGTCGGCTTACAATACTTCCCTAAGTATCTAAAATCTTTTCTATAAACAACTAATACTATAAGCAGTACTAACTAGCAGCATTAACTTGATATTCACTAGCAGTAGTAACTTCAAGCATATTTTCACTAGCAGCATTATCTTCAGCTGAGCAGTCTTAACTTTGTACTAGCAATAGTAACTATTTAGCATATTTTCTTTGAAGTTCATCAGCAACACTAATATTCACTTGCAGTACTAACTATGTACTACCAGTAGTAAACACTTAGAATATTTTCTTTAAAGTCTCAGAGCAGTACTAACTCCAGTTGAGCAGCATTAACACAAACATTAGCAGTAGTAATTCTAACAGCATCAAGAAGACTTTTAATCCCAACAATCCTCCCCTAAACTTGATATTCTTCTTCAAAATCATCAAGTTTCTTCATTTAAAGCTTCATCAACACCAAGAGGATGCTTCCAAACACTTCTTTACTTCTTAAGCTGTTTTATGATGAATTTAAGAAGCTGATAAGCCATTTCACTTTCATAATCAATATTAATCTTCTTTTCTAACATCATTGAAAGTGTAAGAGGTACAAGGGGATACTTCTTCTCTACCAACATATAAATCTGCACATGTTGCATCATCAAGGAATGTACTCCATAGGAGTCTTACAGCTTCCAATTCAACACTTTGTATTCTTGTTGATTCCTCCATACTGCTTCTTCTACATGTGATTCAAACATTGTTTTCAAATCACCCCATAATAACAAATCCAAGTGTTCCACTGGTCTTGTTGACTTATATTTAGATTTTACCAACTTGTACAAATCTTCCAAATCTTGCCTGTCAAAACTTTTATGCATTTGACTAAAGATCATGTACGTTTGAAACTTTCCATTAGCTCTCATTATTTGATAATAGCTTTTTCTTCCTTCTTTATAGATCTTCCAGTCAACAATACTTGGAGAATTAACAGCTACAGGTATAGCATCAATTGCTACTTCTTCTTCATCTTGAATGATTTTCATTAACTGTTTAAGCTCTGCTGTTTCTTTGTCATCTCTTGTACCAGCTCTGTTCGTGCCCTCTTTTCTTTGCCTTCCACCAACTCTGTTCTAAAGTCTTCAAATGTATTTACCCTTTGGAATGCTTTGTCAAACATATTTTTGATAGAATTAAACTCTTTGTACTTCAAATCTTTGAGCTTGTATCCTTCCATGTTCTTTAGGTAGTACACATTATCTGTCTCTGTTGAGCTTTTGTTGGTAGTTTGTTTCTTTTCTCTTCTGCTCTTTTAGCTGCAAAATGCTTTCTTCTTTTCTGTAAGAGTTGTTGAAATAATGTAGCCTTTTCTTCAATAGACAACTCTTCTTGTTCTTGTGCTTGCATTCTTTTAGCCAATTGATGATCAACATCAATCTTTGCCTGTATATCATCCTATGTTTCAATCAAGGCAATATTGGCTTCTTTTTCTTTTTCAACTTTTTCTCTTGCAAGTCTTTCTTCTTTATCAAATTCAGCTTGTAATTTTAAAGCAGCTTCTTCATCAAGCCTGATTAGATCTTTTTTCTTCATAGGCTTTATAAGTTCTATCAATATTCCTTTACCTTTGTCCCGTGATTGTTGTAAAGATAGTTGTGAAGATATTGTTGTTGAAGATTCACCCAGCTCTTGTATAACAACTCCTTTCTCCTTGGGTTTTGTACTTTTTATTTCCATAAGTGCTTGAGCCAAAGTAATATCATCAACAGTTGTAATTGTAGCAGTACTTGTTGTAGCAACACTAACAGTTATTGCATCACCAGCAGTACTAACTACATTACCAGCAGTACTAACTTGAGTAGCATCAGTAATTAACTTAGCAGAGTTAACAACTTCAACTACTTCTTCAACAACATTAACTTCATTATTTACATCTTTAACAACAACTTCTTGTTCTGCAACAAACACTTCCTCACCATCTAAATCATTCGCATCAAACATCTCTTCATCCATATTTTGAACACTAACGAGGGTAATTTATTCATCTGCATCAATAGCATCAGATTTTATCACGAAGTTACCAAGGTCAAAGAGTAGGCATGATACTATATGGGTAGTAGTCAACAGACTGACCAAGTTAGCTCATTTTTTGGTAACACATGAGGATTACAGTATGGAGAAGTTGGCAACGTTGTACATCGATGAGATCATCGTACGGCATGGAGTGTCTGTGTTGATTATTTCGGATCGAGATGGACGGTTTACATCATGTTTCTGGTAAACATTACAGAAAGCCTTAGGGATGCGATTGGATATGAGTACGGCTTATTATCCTCAGACGAATAGACAAAGTGAGCGTACAATTCAGACATTGGAGGATATGTTAAGAGCGTGTATGATCGACTTTGGTGGCAGTTAGGATGTTCACCTACCATTGGCTGAATTTTATTATAATAATAGTTACCATTCGAGTATTCGGTGTGCTCCGTTTGAAGCACTGTATGGAAGGAAATGTAGGTCGCCCGTTCTGTGGGCTGAAATTAGAGAAAGCAAGTTGATTGGACCAGAATTGGTGCAAGAGACGACTGATAAGGTAGTCTTGATAAAAGAAAAGCTCAAAGCAGCGAGAGATCCTCAAAAGAGCTATGCTGATAATAGGCGCAAGCCACTAGAGTTTGAGGTTGGGGATCAAGTGTTACTGAAGGTGTCGCCTTGGAAGGGCGTGATACAGTTTGGAAAGAAAGGTAAGTTGGCACCAAGGTATGTAGGACCATTTAAAATCCTTGAAAGGATCGGCCCTGTAGCTTATCGATTAAGATTGCTCGAAGAGTTGAGTAGCGTGCATGACACATTTCATGTGTCGAATTTGAAGAAGTGTTTGGCGGATGCAAATCTGCATGTGCCACTAGACGATATCAAGATTGACAAAACCCTTCGTTTTGTTGAGGAACTCGTAGAAATTATGGACCGTGAGGTTAAGAGTTTGAAACATAGTAAGATTCTAATCGTTAAACTTTGTTAGAATTCAAAGCGTGGCCCTAAGTTCACATGGGAACGTGAGGACCATATGAAAGCTAAGTATCCCCGATTGTTTGCCGACTGTGCTGTTGAACCTACTAGTTAAATTTCGAGATGAAATTTCCTTAAGGAGGGGATACTGTGACAACCGTGACTTAAGCAGGTTAGTCAAACCGTTAGAGTTGACTAAGGTATTTATATGTGTTATAATTGAGCGCTTATGTGACCTTATATGAGTATTTGATATCAATTTGTGATGCATGTTCATCTTAATGTGATTGAGTTGTAGTTTTGGTAGCTATTTTATTTCATTCAAATTTTGTGACAATGGAAATGATAGCATGATTTTATGCATTATCGTGTTATTTGGTGAATAATTGTAGTATGAGCGTAAAGATAATATAGTGTATTCCCAGGAATGAATTAAGTTTAGTATTTAAATTAGTTAAGCGTTAGTCTTTTTAAATTAGGAAAGTAATATATGAAATGAAATTTATAAATAGTAAGTTTATAACTAGGTTTTATTTAAAAGGTTTACTAAATTAATAAAGGGTTTTTATAAAAATAACAAAATAATGGTAAATATACATTTAATAATAATTTAAAAAAAATAAAAAAGAATATATTAAATAGGGGGCCAGTTAAGAAGAAAAAAAAGAGTTTAAGTAGGAAACAAATTAGTATTAGATATGGATTAAGAATTAGGTAAAGCCTATAAATACAAAATCTAGTCCTCTCCCCATTTGTTCTTTTGCTCGACCAAAACCCCAAGAGAAGAGAATTTTTTTTATCAAGAATCAAGTGTGTTGATTTAAGTGTAATCGGTTAAAGGTTCTAGGTATGATCTTTAATCATATTCTTGTTTAATTCTTCTTATATATGTAACATTAATTGGTAGAATTATGGTTTCATTAAAATTCAGTAAACATGTTTAGATGATCATTAATAGTCAATTAGGAAGTAGTTAATAGCGTTTGGATGCCGTTGGTTAGGTTTAGTTGTTGTTAAATTCGGAATTATAATTAGGTAGATTTTTAGGTCATCTTGTAAGTGTCATAACTTGGTCATACGGATAGCTTTTATTGATTTTCTTGAGCCTAAAGTAACTACAGAGAGTCTACTTTCCAACCTCATTGGTTTCGTGAATTAAAAGTGAGTGGAGGTCAGTCAAAATAATTTTACAAGATTCATTGTCAAATCTGAGTTTTTGGGCCATATTCTAGGTTGTGTTTGTGAGGTGAAAAACCATATCAAAACGTCTTTTTAATTGATGGGATTGCTACTGTAGTAAGTTCATGATGTTTATGATTTTTTAGAATTTTTACTAAGAGTTTAAATGGGTTTGATCAAGCTAAATTTTTTGATAGTCGAATCAGATCCGAATTTGAGTACTTTGTGATGTTGAATTTTTATAAAATATTTAGGCTCAATATTATTTTTTCTAAAAAATCACAGTAGTTCATAACCCATTGGGAAGGTAGGTAATGCAGTAGGTAAAGTCAATTTGATGATTTAGTATTTTATTTGTAGTCATGAAGTGACTACAAAATTTTGCCGAAAAGCTAGAAAACTCAAATAAGGGATTTAAGAGTATTAGGGTATAAGTAATGTATGGGAAGTGTGATAAAGGGGTTTATAATCATAATATAGACATAGTAGTCCATCAATTGATTGTTACATTGTCTTGGGAATTTATCCTAATCCCGTGTAACACGTGTTTTATTTGTGTTTAGTTGATTGCGAGGAATTTGTAAAGTAGCTGTGCATCAGGTGAGTTTCATAGTTCCATTTTTTGGTTTTTAAATTGGGATGGAAATGATGCAAATGTTTTGAAATGTTTCATTGCTGTGATTATGTGTTTTAAATTGCGTATGGGCATTACATGACTATTATATGACTATGTGTTACATGTGTTATTTGGGATCGAATGAGTACGCATACTCAGTGTGATTTGTGATATTGATTGGGATCAGATGAGTACGTCTACTAAGTGTGATTTGTGATATTGATTGGGATCGGATGAGTATGCCTACTCAGTGTTGGTTATGGTACCATGGGATCGGATGGGTACGCCTACCTAGTATGTGATTGTGTTGTTTGATTTTGCTGCATGCTAGCATAGGGTCATGATAGTTCATTATTGTCCTGCCTTGTTTTGTTAATCACAGTGAAACGAGTATAATTGTGTGTCTAAAACCTATGACTCTCATCAACATATGTGTTTACATTTTAAGCATTATTTTCAGGTGAACATCTTGAGGAAAGTAAAGTTAAAAAGCTTGGCTAGTGAGACCGTAGGCTTGCATGCGGAGTTTATCTCCTAGTTTTCATATCGTACTTTATTTGGATTGATACTTTGAATGTTGATTGAATGCTTTAGGTTTTGGGATATTTTTTATATCTTTGTATTGAAGTGACTCTTTTACCTTAATACACGACCCTTTTTTCTTATGTTAGGTATTGTCATGACACTTTGTGTCTATTTTTGTGTTGTTTAATGCATTGTAGCTCTCTCTATTGTTGACATCATTGTGTTGTGATGATACCCATGACGTTACGCCTCGTGTTTCCGCCTTGGCGAGATGTGACATCCCACTCGCTTATTGTACCATGAAACTATTTTCAAAGAACTCAGCATTTTGAGAAATAAAGATTTTGTCTTCGAGTGGATAGTAAAAGTAGTAACCCATCGTTTCCTTAGGGTAACCTACAAAGATACACTTAATGGATATGGAATCAAGTTTTTCAGACGTGCCTCATTTCACGAGTGCCTCACAACCCTAAACCCTTAATTAGGACAACTTAGGAGCTTTCCTGTGCCATATTTCATAAGGCGTCCTATCAACCTTCTGGGTTGGAACCATATTGAGAATGCGAGCTGCAGTCTTGAGAGCATATCCCAAAAGGATTTTGGTAGAGTTGTTAGATTCATCATGGATCGAACCATATCAAGTAAAGTCTGACTCCTCCTCTTAGACACCTCGTTATGTTGTGGTGTATAAGGTAGAGTTAGCTGAGATACGATACCACAAATTTTCATATGATTAACAAACTCATGACTCAAGTATTCTCCTCTTCGATCATATTGAATAGCCTTTATCTTTTTACCGAGTTGATTTTCAACTTCATTCTGAAAGACCTTAAATGTTTCAAACACGTCATGTTTATGTTTCATTAAGTAAACAAAACATTAACGGCTGAAATTCATCTTGTAAAGGGTGAATAAATAGTAGATTCGCACCATCTTCTTGATACAGTTTGGGAATGCGGCCACATACATCAGTGTGTATAAGTCCTAACAGATCCTTAGCTCTTTCCACTTGATGTGTAAAAGGCTTGCGCGCCACTTCCCAGATATACAAGATTTGCATTTCTCATGTGATTCATCGTGAGTGGGTTACAGGAGCCCATCACGTTGAAGCATGTCCATTGGTTTCGTTGTTATATGTCTAGAAGACAATGCATTAGATAATAGTGTCCAGCCTTATATGTTTGGTCTTTTTCTTTTTATTGCTAACATTATAATTAGAACTAACATTTAGATAAAGATTATGCATATATAATTCATAAATACCATCACGTGGAATTGCATTAAAATAAAACACATTATATTTCAAAAAATAAATACCAGAATTCGTAAATGTATGAATATAACCGTTATTAACCAAACGAGAAATTGAAAAAACACCCCTCGTAACAGTAGGTATGAAATGACAGTTGTCTAATACAATTAGTAATACACTAGGAAGAATTAAATCAAAACATCTGATAGCTTCAACGGCTGCACACATTCTATTTCCCATGTACATGCTTAAAGCTTAATGATTCAACTTCCTGCTTTCTCTAAGTCCCTGAAAAGTATTACAGATATGAGTTTCACAACTCATATCATACAACTAAGTATTATTAGGAAAAGCAGAGTTCTATTAATGAGGTATCATTTTATACACTATTTCGAGGTCATTTAACCTCTTAAATCATGCAAATATGCCCAGATTACATGCTTAATCGTTTGTTTAGGTTTTTAGCACTTCGATGGAATTTGGAGGAAATACATGTGACTTGTGCTCATTTAGAGAAGAAACGGACAAGATTACGGACCTACACCAAATCTCTTGATGATTTATGCACACAATGCGTAAAGATGGCGTCGCAAGCATAAAGCGACACCGTCGTGATCTATCTGGCGACGGCGTCAAGAATCTAGCGACGGCGTCAGAACCTAGCCAACATAAAGAAGATCTAGAATCATCTACGTGGCGACAGCGTCAGGACTTCAAAGCGACGCCGTTGCAACGATTATCCTATATATATTAAACCAAAATTAGGGTTTTAAGTGTGTAACTTTGTATAATTTTAGGGAGACGAACCCTAGTCATTTCAGCAGCTTTTAAGGTTATTTTAGGGCCTCAAACCCCTATTATAACTACCTTTAATCCATGTTTTAATCAAGTAAGATTATTTATCATTAATCATTCAATATGTCGATGTGTTGTGTGATTGATTTATGTTCTTGTTTTATCTTTAACATGCTAGGCTAAACCCTCCTTTGTATTTACTTATGATTGCATGAACCTTAGGTTGTAGATACTTTTGATGTTGCTTCTTATTGATGAATGTGCGCGTTAGGCTCTAGAAAACTAACCATAAGATATTCTATTGGCATAGACGTCTAGGGAAATGCGAGTAGTGTAGAAAGGATACCATCGGTAATAGTCTTCATACTAGCTTACCCCTAATATGGTTGATCCCTCTTAAGATATTTCACATGAATTTAATATACTCTTAGGGGCCTTGTAATAGTCTTAATACTACCTTACTGGTGTGTTTCCCAAACAGAATATTAAATAGACGGCGGGTTCGTGTAATCCGTTCATGACCTAGGAAATACTTACATAGATTATCACAAGTGTGACAAGGCAATAGATCTAGGAGAAGCAATCTGAGGAGTAGTGCATGATTAGGTAAATACATTTTTTTATCATAAAGTTATCACCAGTAGTTATAGATTATATTTAGTTTAATTAGTTAATCAAACCAACCTCTCAAACCATGATATTTACCTGCTTTCTATAGAATATTAAAACACAAAAATAATCTTCTCTCAACCCCTTAGAATTCTGTTAGACTGTGTTCGAGCCTTCCCAATCTATTCCCCTAGAAAACGATAACAACCCCCAAGTCTTGCATATACTATACTGCAACAATTAGGTACACTGCCTAGGGGATTGTAAAACTTCCTGTAAAGTCTTACGAGACATGCATCAAGTTTTTGGCGCCACTGCATGGGGAATCGTTAGGTTTCGATCATTGTTTAACTTAGTTCTACCCGCTTGATTCCTATCAATTAAGAATTTTAATTCCAGTACATTAGCTTTATCGTAGTCTATCTTTTCTTTGTGTTATTTGTTTCGTAATCCATTCTTGTCAACCACTATGGGAGTGGCGAATCCTATCCGCACTCTTGGAGATTACTCCAAACCTAGCCACAAGGGCTACAGGAATACCATTGAGCTCCCCGTATGGAACAATATGGTACCTCTGCGATCCGACACCATCCGGTAGGTGCAAAACGGATGCTCATTCTACGGACTTTGGTCTAAGGATCCAAACCAACACCTCAAGGATTTCTTAAAACTTGTGGACTTACTTGACCTTGATGGTGAAAACAGGGAAAGAACGCGCATGTGTTTATTTTAATTTTCCCTTCGCAATAAAGCTAGCAACTTGCTTGAACGTCTTCCAGCAGGATCCATCACCACATAGGAGGATCTTACTACTTGTTTCCTTGCTTAATTCTTTCCACCGAGAAGGACCGCAAAACTCTGCAATGATATCCTGTTGTTCCAACAACATCATGCAGAATCCCTCTTAGAAGCATGGACTCGTTTCAAGGACTTATTCCAAAAAGTCCCTCATCATGACATCGATCTTTAGCTCCAAGTCTAAATCTTTTATGACCATGTCACTCCCGCCATAAGATGAACAATTGACCAATCAGCCGGTGGCATGCTTCGTGACAGAAATGATAAAGAATCCTGGGCATTATTAGAGGACCTCGCCCTCTATGACAACAAAAGTTAGAACGACCCAAGGGATTTCTCTAAGCTGGTCAAGGCAATCTCTTTTCCTTAAGATGTCCCGAGTACATCCGACCGCTGCCTTATTGAGCTCGAAAATCAAGTTCAACGCTTGATGGAAGCTCATCTTTCTCTGACGCAACCTACTCAATTGAACAAAATCACTTCTGCATGTGAGATCTGCAGTGGTCCCCATGACACTCAGTACTGCATGGAAAATCCCAAACAAGCCTTTGTTGAATATGCATCTTCGCGTACCAACAAAGCGGGAGGTAAGTGGTACACTTTCAAACCCGAGCAAAACAATCTTGGTGACAACTTACAATCCATCATGGAAAAGTCACCCAAACCTTAGGTGGAGACAACCCCAAAAATCCAAAAATAATTTTTGAACCCACCTAACCGGTTCCAACCTAACGGTCCAAACCATTCTTTCAACAACAATCCTTAAAACTTTAACAGTCAATCAAATCTAGAAGGATTGGTATCCAACTTCATGGCATCTCAAGACGCTAGATTGTCCAATTTTGAAGCAAATTTCAAACGACAACAAAGCGAGATGAGCAACAAAATCGACATAGTGTTGAAAGCCATCACAGATTGAATGGTAGGAGCACTCCCTAGCGACACGGTTAAGAACCCGAAACTAAATACCTCTCCAATTTAGTATGTCCGTTCTTACCTAACAATTGACCCCCAATGCTCATCTCACCCCTTCACTTCAATCAATGTCGTCAAAACATGTTCCAAGGAGGCAAGCCATTCCCAGACGAGTCTGCTACAAAACAGGATGTGAATTGGAACAAAACAAACTAAAGAACCAGAATCAACTGTTGACGATGAATTCCATGATTTACATCTTAACCTACCGGTTCTTGAAGTCCCAGCTCACACTCCAATCTATAACGTAATATTGGATAAATACGTAGAGAGCTTAGAACTAGGAAAAAATAAATCAGCATTCATCCAAGGAGAAGTATCTGCAAAGATAGAAGACCCTAGGCTATTCACTCTACCCTGTAGATTAGTAGATTCAAAGCCTTTCGACACCTTAGCTGATTTAGGATCATGTGTAAACATAATCCCGCTATACCTCTTCAAGAAGCTAAACATCAAACTATTAGAAGAGACTGACCATATCTTCGGATTGTCTGACGGAACCAAATCTTACCCCATTGGGATTGTTAAAGACGTAGAAGTCCGCATAGGAAAACTAAAACTGTTAAACGATTTCTACATAATCGATATGAAGAAAGACCCCGAAACCCCTTTACTAGTAGGAAGAGGAATGCAGTAATAGACTGTAGAAAAGCCAAAATAGCGATAGGAGAATGGATCACTAGGTTGGTATTCGGAGTAAAAGGAGTTAATTTAGTTGAAGAGGAAGCACCCTATTAGACCATGCTTGGAAAAAGGGAATCATACAAACCACGACCTAGCTCAGATGGAATAGTGCACAAACCCCTTATTATGCTAGGAATGACTTCTTAAAATGTCATCTGCCTGGAGAATGGGAAATTGCTAGAGACGCTGAAATTAATCCCTTCAAGGACGTCCTAGTGTTTAGGTGAATGGTTGTATTCCTAGGGGCCTTGCAAATAAACCTTAAAGAAACATGTGGGAGTCAGAAGACTTAATCGAGAATCCAATCAATTGGGATAAACCACCCAACGATGGAGATGGGGCATGGCATGCCAAAATTTGGATAATTGACCCGGATGGAGAAGAATTCACCAAAACCCTACAATCAATCCCCACCACTAGAAATCTCTCTGAAAGAGAAAGTCGAAGGGAGATCATCAACTTGGACCATTTCTAAGACACTTAACTTGTAACTTCGAGTCTAGCTACAAGACTCATAAATAAAGAAAAGCGCTTCTTAGGAGGCAACTCAATGTTTATTTTTCCCGCAAATTAGGAGTGTCGTGTGTTTTAATTCTTTTCGTTTATTCTTTTATGTTGAATTAATCACTTTGTAATCATGCTTTGTTTGTTTGTAACTTTGTCTTATTTACAATCAAAGGTATCTTGCATAAATAAGTGTAGGGGGATATATCCGGTTTTTTAAGAACCAAATTTAAACATTTAAAATAAATTGTTTAGATTAATTCGCGTCAGTTTCGAGTCATATGATTCTAATGATTAATTCAAGGTTATTATGCAGTGCTTTCTACGGATATAACTAATAAAATTGCGCGCAGGAAATTTCTCATTTAAAACAAAGAATAAATGTTGATAGTGCCTGGAGACGACGTCGAGATTAAAACCCGACGGCATCGCGTCTCCAACAATGTAAAGATTAAAATTTTTTCAAGTATTTTTGAAAAATAGAATGTGCAATATTTAAAATCTGTAATTCTTTTATAAACCTGCATAAACCTATGATTACATCATTACTCTCATCCTATCTTTACTGCTTTCATAGAGTCAAAACCCTAAATTCTGGTTGTATATATATCTATCCCGCTGATTATATGTTTGGTGTAGTTGTCTTTGTCTTTGATTATAGGTTATATTTGATTAGAAGAAGCTTGGAAGTTCTTAGGAAGTTTCATTAGATGATTCTTGGATGACGATTTAACCAGTTATCGCATTTTTCTTCTCCATTATTGAGTAAACCAGGGGAGTACTAGTTTCTTTTACTTGTTTCTTTTCCCTTTATTCGTTTTTATGGGTACTTCTATAGAAAATTAGAGACAATGTTCATCTTAAGTGTAGGGGGTAAAATAAGCCTTAGAAACTATTCCTTCATTTGCCATTTGCTTGTTCCTTAAAATGATGGGTAATATAACAAAACATAGCATAAATAGGTAATTATGACACATACTGACGAAAACCGAGTATTAATAGCGTCTCATAGATAGGAATGTGTATGAATAGTACAAAAACCCTCAAAATTCCACCCAAAAAATGTGAGGTTTGCCTTTAGATCTTTAGGAATTCGAGTAACCATTATTAATACCCAAGATAGTTTATACCTTTAGCTTTCTTGAGTTAAGGTTAGAATGCAGTCATGTGTGTCTATTTCATTGTTACGGGTGTGTACGTATGGTCTTTGTCGCCTTTTCTTGAGCATTGGTATCGGTATTAACTTATATGAGTGTATCGGTAGTATATTAAATTCTAGAACTTGTTTTTGTGATGCATCCCAAGACCACATAGTAAGTATTAGGATTTGCTAGATAAGAGGCACTAGGATTAACCCATGTTTTAAACCTATAATTGTTATGATGGTCACACCGACTATATAACTATCCTACACCCTTGCCATGCACTCATTTTTAGTGCAGGATACCCCTAGTATAACCCTCTGAGCCTATCCTTTTCATAGTTCTTGTAATTTTCTAGTTAAGCTAGACTATTAATAAAGAGCATTGCCAACCCTTAAACCAATCGTTACACCCAAATCGCCTTAGCCTACCTTGTATGTACTCGCTTTTAGCACATTATTGTTTTAACCCAAGTTAATTATTTGAGTACACGGTTGCTAAGTCTTTATCCTTGTAAATACTATTTTGGGACGATTAGGATTAATGATAGTATTCATCTTATGAAGAATTGGGGATGAAGTAATTTATTACCCCCAATAAAGCTTAATAAGCTCCATGTTATTTTGATCTAACTCAAATCGGGTCATTAGTTAGATTGTAAATATCGAGTATGTAAAAGTTCAGGTGTAGGGGTGTATCTATAAACCCCCATGCTGTATTATATGTTTAAGCAATGGTAGGGCAAAAGTGTACAAAAAAATGTATATAAAAAAAAGAGTGAAAAAAATGTACGAGCTGCCATTTGGTTATGTTATGTTTATATTAGAGTCAAGAAAATAAAAAGAAAGAGACTGATGTAGAGTTGTGTAAAGTTTGTATATCTTGTTCGAGTCTTTAGCTTAGCAACCCAAACCAACGTGTATTCGTATAAATAATTAGCTAACCCTTCCACTCCAAATTTACCTAAAAGTCACTCCCTAAATGTATCCCATCCGTTTCCATTATTGTTAATGTTATCTTACACCTACACCCCACAACTCTTTAAAAAGACCTCTTTGATAGTAATGAATAATACTTGCACCTAGCGGTAGAGGCTTAATCCTTTACCAAGCCTATGGTAATTCATATGCTATGACAGGTAATGAGTGTTGATTTTTCGTTTCCCCATTATGTTATAATTTATTATACAACTGAATGAAAGAGAGAATCCCAAACACTTATGTGAGGTGCTAGTATATACTTTATGTGCTTCTAATTACGATGTCTAGAAGGTTGTGTTGTAAAATGCTTTTAAACAGTAGGTTAAATGACCCTAATATTGATATTGTTTAAGTAGAAAAGCCCATTTGCTTGAGGATAAGAAAATCCTAAGTGTAGGAGTATTTGATGAGGTGTCATTTTATACACTATTTCGGGGTCATTTAACCCTCATAAATCAGGCAAATATGCCCAGATTACGTGTTTAATCGTTTGTTTTCAGGTTTTTAGCACTTGGATGGAATTTGGAGGAAATACACATGACTTGAACTCATTTGGAGAAGAAACGGACAAGATTACGGACCTACACCAAATCTCTTAAAGAATTATGCATATAGTGTGTGGAGACGGCGTCGCAGGCATAAAGCGACGCCGTCGTGATCTATCTGGCGACGGCGTCAGGAATCTAGCGATGGCGTCAGGACGTGACCGACTTGAAGAGGATCTAGAATTATCTACATGGCGACGGCGTCAGGACATCAAATCGACGCCGTCGCAGCGATTATCCTATATATATATATATATATATTAAACTGAAATTAGGGTTTTAAGTGTGTAACTTTGTATAATTTTAAGGAGACGAACCCTAGTAATTCCAGCAAATTTTAAGGTCGTTTTTAGGGCCTTAAACCTATTGTAACTACCTTTAATCCATGTTTTAATCAAGTAAGATTATTTATCATTAATCATTTAATATGTCTATGTGTTGTGTGATTGATTTATATTCTTCCTTTATCTTTAACATGGTAGGCTAAACCCTCCTTTGTATTTACTTATGATTGTATGAAACTTAAGTTGTAGATCCTTTTGATGTTGCTTCTTGTTGATGAATGCGCGCGTTAGGCTCTAGAAAACTAGCCATAAGATATTAAATTGACATAGACGTCTAGGGAAATGCGAGTAGTGTAGAAAGGATACCATCGATAACAATCTTCATACTACCTTACCTCTAATATGGTTGATCCCTCTTAAGATATTTCACATGCATTTAATATACTCTTAGGGGCCTTGTAATAGTCTTCATACTACCTTACTTGTGCGTTGCCCTAACGAAATATTAAATAGACAACGAGTTCATGTAATTCGTTCATGACCTTAGAAATACTTACACAGATCATCACAAGTGTGACAAGGCAACAGATCTAGGAGAAGCAATTTGAGGAGTAGTGTATGATTAGGTAAATACATCTTTTTATCATAAAGTTATCACCAGTAGTTATAGATTATATTTAGTTTAATTAGTTAATCAAACCAACCTCTTAAACCATAATATTTACCTGCTTTCTATAAAATATAAAATCACAAAAAGAATCTTCTCTCAACCCGTTAGAATTCTATTAGACCGTGTTCGAGCCTTCCTAACCTATTCCCCTAGAAAACGATAACAACCACCAAGTCTTGCCTATACAACACTGCAACGATTAGGTACAATGCCTAGGGGATTGTAAAACTTCATGTGAAGTCTTACGAGACCTGCATCATTTATATTGAAGATACCCGAAGTACTAGCCACGCTAGCATTCTTTCTCTTCTTCAACTCAGCATGGTAGGACGAAGAATTCCTCCTCCAGTGACCAACCTCCTAACAGTGGTGGCAGATAGAGTCCTTTGCCGGATTGTCACTCTTAGGCGATGGTGGTATCTTGGTCTTGGGAGCATAAGCAAGCTAATTCTTTCCCTTGGCCTTACCCTTTGCCCCTTGTGGTTTCTTCTTCTTGTCCTTTTGGATCTTACCCTCATGTATAGCTAACACAACGAGGGTTTCAACCTTCTTTGGAATACCTTTCTCATGGTGTTTCAGTATAGCATGTAAGTCAACTAGCATCTTCCCCATGCTATGCATGTTATAGTTCTTAACGAACTGCTCATAGTCCTTGTTGAGAGAATTCAAAATAAGACTCACACCAAGTTCATTGGGCATTGGATAGCCTAGGCGTTCCAATGTGTCCAAGTAGCTTTTCATCTTCAAGAGATAAGAGCTTACTGACTGACCTTCCTCCTGTTTGCAAGCGTGGAATGCTTTAACTATTTCAAACAGTTCATGTTTAGCTTGTTCCTCGAACATAGTTTTCAGTTCTTGGATCATATCATATGCCTTGTAGTTTTCAAGTGTCCTCTGAAGTTCAGGAGACATACTACCAAGCATAAGACATGCCACCTCATTTTGCGCATCATTTAATGCTTCATAAGCATCACGCGCAGCTTGAGATGCTACAGGATAAGGAAGAGGGGTCATAGGCTGTTCCAAATGAACTAGTTTCCCTTCAGACCTAAGAACGATTCTTAAGTTTTGGAACCAGTTCGTAAAGTTTGGTCCAGTAAGTTTCTCCTGTTGGAGAATTGACCTGATAGTCGTATTGTTTGTGTTTTGGGCAGCAGCAGCCATCTACAAAACAATCAAAAGTTCAGAAAATATTAGTATTTTCGATAATTGTCTCTTATAAAATTAACTACCCATGTTTATTGTAAAAAATAAACAATTAATTTTAGTAAGAGTCTAAGATCCAACTTGACGATATACCATTAATGCAGTTGATCTACTAGAAATGGTATAACCCAAAAGGTAATCTGCGTGAGATAATTGCCAACATGTGCAACTCTTAGCCATTATGGGGCACCGGGCAATATAATCCAGAATTATAGTGTCTAGTAGCATGTTTCACCCCATCTTGTGCCTCGGGTCGAAGGTCTGACCAACCATACTTGATATAAGTCGTCTAATACAAAATCTGTAATTTTACAGTCTCAGGTCTGACCATACGATTGTTATATTACCTTGTTTTGCAAATTCATGTGAGACTGTCTTAGAGTAAAAGAACAAACTCAAGTGATTTCATACTTGGATGGCAACTGACTTAATTTTTAAGGGTATAAATTCATAAAACAGTGTTACGAAAATTTGTGTATAAGGAAGCATGCATACAACCTTATGACACTAGTTAATTTTAAAACATTTCCATTTTCATTTGTTTTAAGATCTTTCTATATTTATAATATTTTGTAGGATCCCGTTAACACTTCATAACATATATATCATACACGAATTTGATCTAGAAAAGAGAAAGGAGGAGTTGTTCTAGAGAGAGAGTTTAGAGAGAGAGATGAGAGAAAAGAGAAAATGGAATTATATTAGAAATGAACAACTAGCTTTTTCTAAATAAGAAAAAGCTTATATACCCCGTCACGTTAAAGGTACGCGCGGGATATTTAACTAGGACCCTTATAGAGAAACAAACCTAGGTAGGCGAAATTCCTGACGCCATCGCCAAAAACCTCAACGCCATCGCAACGTCATATATGGTGTAGTTGTAGGTTTTCTCGTTGCGATCGCGTGGGCTATTGAATCGTCGAAATCCGAGTTTGTATGAAGGAGTTATGACCAAAACAATATCTAGTACTTCGCTCGCAAGTGAAATGATCTTCTCAATCTCGTGACACAAAATATTCTAGGGTTTCTTTAGGTTGGCCACATTTTTACGCCGTCACCAAATCTCTAACGCCGTTACTTCAAACATCCTGACGCCGTCGCTTGGAACTCGTGACGCCGTCTCTACACTTTGTATGCAAAACTTCTTCAAGGATTTGGTGTAGAGTCATAGTCTTGTCCGTTGTAACACCCCCATTTTATCTCATCTCAGCGTAAGGGTCATTTGGGGTGCTACGTCATAATATAACAACTCAAGCATAGAAAACGACTCGAAAAGAGACGTTTTTAAATACATTCATTCGAAATAAAAGTTTACATCATAGGTCCCAAATTGTTTCATAATTCATACATAATTTTTTGAAAATTCATATATCGTGTATGATCTTTTATTTTATGGGGGCCTTCAAAACATTTAGGTTTCATAAAGCCGTACAACTCAACATTCTCATCGCTCGAAATTACCTTCAAGGACCTGAGATAAAACATGCTAAAACGTCAACAATAATGTTGAGTGAATCCATAGAGTTTATATATATAAACAATAAAATTTCCAAACACAAGTATCATTTCTCAATTTTAATTAAGGATATAACGATGTGGCCAAACAAAGTTATATCGGGGGATTATTTATAAGCCTCATGACATTGAACGTTACCATCTCATTATGTTGGGGTTCCCAACAAGGTATGCCTACTATACACCCTCGCTATGAGTGCATATTATTCTCTATACAACGCATCCGTTGTCATATTCCCGACACTTGACGATAGCCAGTCGTTCACGGTTTGGATCAGGTTGGTTTTCTTGTAGCCTACATATAGTATATTTCATGTATAAGCGTCTACCATTTCCCGGTAGTTAACAATTCATGATGTCCGCAGGTCTTTTATCTAGCGAGTTAAGCTAACTTATAATAATCAAGGCAACTAGCATGCAATCTCCCTTGTGTTCTATTTTAAAAACAAGCATGTTATCTCCCTCGCGGGTTTATAAAACAATTAAAGTGTAAAAAAAAATGCGTTGGCTATGAACTCTCTGTGATGTTGGACGAGAGATTATGGTTTATAATAATAAACTTTCGAAAGTAGGCGCGTCGATCAACCAAGACCTATACAAATTGTAACGGGTCTTAGGTTTCTAGTTTATAAAAATTAACGAAAACTCATAAATTAAATAAGTATATGATGTAGTTCATATGATGATCATGCTCTTGCAACACATTTATATCACACTTAAAAATTTTTAGGTTTTTAACTTGTTTTTATTTGCTATTTTTACTAGTATTGTCCAAATTGATCCAAAAATCCTAATAGGCCCATTAAGCAAGCCCATTAAGTTATTAAGTTTGACATTAATCACTCAAAGGACAGGTCTCCATTGGACCATTAGTAAGGTCACAAGTGAATGGGCCTAAAGCTTGTCCATAAGTCCAATATTTGTTGCATTGGGCCTAGTGGTCCAATAAGCCTTACGGGTCTATTTTAGCTCATAAACGACTTTTATTGTAAGTTTTCGGGTTCTCAGGGTCGGGATAATTTTATTATCAGTTTGTTAGCCTTTTAAAACTCCTAAGAAGATGGTCCTTACCACCTCGGGTTTTAGTTACAAAAATCGCTTCTTTTAATATAATTTATGTGTTCGAGTAGTAGTAAAATCTTTAATATACTTTTCAGTGCGTACGTAAATGGTTATATTTATATATTTATATGCTTGGCTTCTTATTTAAGTCCTAATTTCCAGATTCAAACTCAATTTTAGTACATCTTTTAGTCTTACTATACATAGGGTTTACTTTTATACAATAAAGGTCATGTTACATTTCAGACTTTTACTCTTATGGTCCAATATATCCCAAAAAGCCCAATGGCCCATAAGTAAGTCCATTAAGTGTTTAGGTTGATATTATTAACCCAAAACCATGTCTTAGCCTATTAATTAAGCCCAAGTGGGTTGGGTTTAAAGCCAAGTCCAATATGTCTATTTTAATACATTGGGCCTAGTGGCCCAATTAGGCCTTATGGCCCATTTAAGCTTGTAAATGAGTCTTATTATAAATTTTCGGGTTCTCGAGGTCGGGACATGTTTATTATCGGACTTTTAAAAACTATATAGGTTTACAAAAATAGTCGTATTTTAATAACCGCAAATGATATAATTGAAAACTTTATATCCTAAGTTTCATAATTAAGTATATATTACAGATTCAAAGTTACTTTTATACTTATTTTAAGTACACATATACTGATTTCTAATCTAGATCTATGCATGCATGAACCATTTTATTACTTGATCATCATTGACAATACATGTACATACATAAAATGAAATCAAAAATATAAATACAACAAGAACAAGTAAAGATTATACCTAACAAAATGAGGACAATGATGAATAAATGACCAAAACAATGAAACCCTTCTACACCACTCTTGATCTTTACCCTAAATTTATTTAGATCACCCTTTTTGACACCCAAAACTTGATAATTACTTGTAAAATTCCAGCCCCAAAAGTATAATAAACCTTACTAAAAACCCTTCTTGATCACTTCCAAAACATAGAAACCATACTAGGTAGTCATATTCACTAGTAGGTTATTATTTGATCTTCAAATTTTTGTGGATTTGGTGTTTGTGTTGTGTGTTGGTGGCGTCAAGAACAAGAGAGGGAGAGCAAAAATGCAGAATTTTTGTTGATAGTATGACTTGTGTGAGTTATTTTTGGTCAAAGTGAGCCTTTTATGAGTTTAGAGCAAGTATGCCAAATGTGCACATTTGGTGCAAAACTAAACACAAAGTGGACACCTCCCACTTTGTTTAATCCGCCCCAATGGGAGGGGAGATAAGTGGGATGAGTTGTTTACTTGTCCTACATTTTGTAAATGCGGGTATTTTCAAAGTCCGATATTTAAAAGGTACGGTTTGTAGTCGTTTTTCGTAAAAAGTAAAAATAGTACGAGATACGAAAAATAAAAACAAATGAAACAAAATTATATCTACGGCATTTTGAAAATATAAACGTCGATGCTTAACGTAGAATTCGTCGGTTCTTCATAAACGTTACTTAAATTACAAGTGTAAGCCCTAATTTCTTCCCGGTTAGTCGTGAGTTCATATCTCAACATAAAATTGAAAATTATAATTAATACTCGAGAATAAAATAACGACCTGAATTTGACGGATTGTCACAGCATTTCCCCCTAAAAAGGGATCTTCGTCCCTGAAGATCAATTCATCTTGTCGCCCGCTTCTTATTAAAATCAAAGAGATGTGGGTATTTCTTCCACATTTGGTCCTCCCGTTCCCAAGTATACTCCGGTCCATGACTCGAGTTCCATCGAACTTTAACTATAGGAATCCGACTTTGCTTAAGTTGTTTCACTTCTCTATCCATGATTTCAATGGGTTCTTCGATGAAATGCAACTTCTCGTCGATCCTCACTTCGTCGAGTGGAATGATAAGTTCTTCATCTGATAAACATTTCTTTAAATTTGACACATAAAATGTATTGTGTATTCCTTGAAGCTCTCGGGGTAATTCCAGTTTATATGCCACAGGACCTACTCTTGATAAAATCTTGAATGGTCCAATATAACGGGGACTTAATTTCCCACATTTACCAAATCGAACAACACCTTTCCACGGTGATACTTTCAACATAACTTTGTCACCCACTTCGAACTCCAAAGGTTTACGTCTCACATCCGCATAACTTTTCTGTCTACTACGAGCAGCTAATAATCGGTTCTTGATTTACACAATCATCTCTGTCGTTTCGCGAATCATTTCTGGTCCCGTGAGTTGGGCATCTCCAACCTCACTCATATGAGAATTCAACCAAAGGTAAGTGCTTGTCCCAGCCACTACCAAAGTCAATCACGCAAGCATGCAACATGTCTTCTAATGTTTGTATCGTTCTTTCACTCTAACCATCAGTTTCAGGATGGTAAGCAGTGCTCATATCCAAATTCGTCCCCAATGACTTTTGAAGAGATCTCCAAAACCCCGGTGCCTAATGACAATCTCGATTAAATACAATCGAGTATGCTTCTCCATTTTATACTTCTCATTCATCAGAATAAAGTGAGCAGATTTTGTCAATCGGTCAACAATGACTCAAATTGAATCATATCCAGATGGTATACTTG
>BQNB010013541.1:28473-76943 GCA_026074375.1 Tanacetum coccineum
ATAATTAACTACATAAAAATAAGTTTATAAAACTTATTTTATAAAAAGAGTTTTCTGATCAGAATTTAATAAATTATAAAAAAAATAATAAAATGTTAGATTTTTAAATTATGAATCCATGGGCATAAAGTACACCACTATTGGATTTAAAATGATAAAGTTACGCTATTTATAAGTTTACGACAAAAAGTATTTTTATAAAAACATGCTACTGTTCATAACAGTGGGCTGTTGGGAAATAATTTTCTTGGATAGAGCTTTTAATTATGAGTCCGTGCACATAAGAATCACTAAAAACAGAATTAAAACGGAGGAGATACGAATTTTATACGATTCAATAAATAAATTTATAAAAAGTGTTTTTATAAATTCTAGGACACTGTTACTGTTCATAACAGATTTTATTAATATTATAAATGTAATATTTTGATATTTTATCTCGTTACGATTCTGTACATGTAAAGAACAAGCGAAACGGGATTAAAATGAATAAGTTATGAGTTTTTAAAGGTTACGAGGATTAAATATATAAAAGTAGTTTTATAAAATTTACATAACTTATAAAAGTTACTGTATTTGATAGGTTTTCTTAATACGAAACCGTAGACATAAGAACGTATAAAACGAAGTTAAAACGATAAAAATATGAGGTTTATAAAACCCCGCGCATTATTTTTACTCTTATATATTATTTTATAAAACAATTAAATTAATTATATAAAATCATTATGTAATCAATAAAAATGTTAAATCATATATTTTTAACAAATAATACATTGTTAAACATAAATAAAATTTTCTTTACGGATACAAATACATATACCTATATTTGACAAAGTACGATTTAATTACGGATACAAATACATATACCTAAATTTTCTTTACGGATACAAATACATATACCTATAAAAATTTCTTTACGGATACAAATACATATACCTATATTCAACTTTTTAAAATTAAACGAGAAGTATTAGGTGGTGGTGTAGCTATATAACATGTGATATTTTATTTGTATAAAATACATTAAACTCATACGGGCTATAATTAATTAGGTTGCATTTGGATTTCCCGAGACGATTTACATACTTGATTAATATAATCAACACCTTCACTTTAGGTGAGTTCATAGCCCCGCTTTTATTCACTTATCATGATTTACAACTTTGGGGTGAGAAACATGCATTGTTTTACAATTTGGAAGCAAGTACACTTTTATACAAATTACGAGTTTGCCTAAGTAGGTATAACTCACTATGCCCATGAATCATGAACTATTAATTACTAGATTGTAAGCGCGAATATTATGAATAGATCTATTTGGGAGTGACATCCCCGTTCGGGTGAGTAGCGCTCACTGTGTCGGTTTGCCAGACAACGAATGTATACCATGTCGGAACAATTTGGATGTTGCGGGTTAAACATCTACACGGGACACATACACTATTGAGTTGCATTAGTTGTCATGAGCTTAGTGCATTTCGTAATTACTTTTGTGATATTGTATTCGTTACTTATCATACATTTGGAAATCTTGTGGTCCTACTTTATATATATATCAAACCTGTAAATTCACCAACTTTATGTTGACGTTTTAAAGCATGTTTTTCTAAGGTCAATAAGGTACGAGAAACAAGGATACACTGGTGGTCACCATTTTGGAGTCATTACTATAAAGATTTGGGTGCATTACATTTTGGGATTATCTGTTATGACTTAAAATCTTTACAATTTCCTGGATGAATGATTTAAGCTTTGAGCTTTTGTAATAAACAAGTTATTTAATACAATGTATCATTTTTAAACGACTCGCATAGAGGTTGTTCTCATATCTTGTGCAAAGGTACCCATGAAGTAACGCTCCCGGATACTATTTCATTGCGACCCGTTTTGGGGGTGTTACCTTTAATTGTGCAGGAAATTATCTCAACTACTTTGTTTAGTACAAGATCTAGCCCATAGCCAGCTTAAAGGTCCAGCCCAACAAGCATCTCGATCCCATTCAATACCCAATTACACATTTTGTACTAACAGTTGGCGCCATCTGTGGGACCAGTACATAATTGCGTTTCTCAAAATACTCACCATGAGCGAACCAACAGACCTTATTCCCACCCCGCCCACGTCCGCCATGCGAAACACAGTAGGGAAAAGGGAATGAGCAAACCCTAGAAAACCCGAACAGGTCTACGTCTGATGCAGCCCTTCGGGAGTACTGTGACAAGAATTACGACCAGCTATTGCCAATCATAGCTAAAAAAGTCCACAAAGAGAAAGCACAGCAGGATAAGCTGAAAGAGGTGAAAGCCCGTCTTAACTTCACAGGGTATTCTAGAAAAAACTCAAAGATCCAAGAAGTGTCACAACACTCCGAGTCCAGGACACCAGACGTAAGAGGTGATCTTAGGATGAGGCTAAGGTCTAGACGTTCCCACAACACGTCCAGAAGTCCCGAACCAACCCCTAGCATCTTTTCCAGGATAAGACGTGACAGATCGCAGTCACCTAGAAATGGACTGGGGATAAAGGAAGAAAGGAAGGAGGTGTGTTCAAAAGGCTGGGGGATAAAGAAAGAAGTGTGTCCGCACATTGGGAGAGCCGCTACCAAAGTTCCTGTCCAAGAAGAGCAGAACCGGTCAACAAAAAGCGTTACCATGAGGGGACATCTTCACGGAGAACGAAACCATTCTCAGAGAGTGAGGATAGCGGAGGAAGACACTGGAAGTCAAGATCGAAAAAACAAAATTCAAGCATTGAAGAAGACGACCGGTCTCAACCATGGGTGTGCGAGGAAACAGACCCCTTCACACCCCGAATCCGCTACTTTGACTTCCCTAAAAAGACTCGGATGCCGAGCAATGTTAAAACATATGACAGAAGTGAGGACCCTGAGGATCATTTGAAATTTTTTCAAGCAGATGCAAAGGTGGAACGCTGGGCAATGCCAACATGGTGTCACATGTTGTTAGGATTAAAAGTATTCTTAGTGCTATTGAATTACTGTTGTTGGTTATGATTTCTACTGCTGGTAAAGGCTGAAGAAAATATTCTAAGTAGTTAGTACTGCTAGCACAAAAGTTAATATTGCTAGTGTTAGTTACTACTGTTAGAGTAATATTGATGCTGCTCAAGTTAAGACTGTTTGTATAAGTTAGTACTGTTAGATCAAGTTAGTACTGCTTATGTGATAAGTATGAGATATTTTTGTAAAAGATACGTATAAGTTATTTGATTAGAAGATCATGATAACTTAGGAATATATTGTAAACCCAGTAGGACTCCTTGGTGTATAAAAGGAGGTTCTAGGGTATAGAGTTAATCATCACAAAAATTAGAAGTCGATTAGCTTCAAGGTTTTGTAAAACCTAACACTATTAAGAGTGTTCGTATTATATTAAGGCTGAAATTTTGGTAAACTGTTTGTTATTGATTACTGTTTCATTGAAATTCTTCTTAGTATCATTGACTAGATTCCACATAGACTTTGATATTCACAATCAAAGTTTCTATCATAGTTGTTTTGGATTTATACAATATATCTTAGCCTTATACAAGCTAAGCAAGATCTATTATATTGGGATCAACAAGTGGTGTCAGAGCTTGTGAGAAGCTTTGAATAAGAAGAAACTTTACTACACACAAGATCTACTTTTTCATGAAGCAATGGATTCTCAATCTACTCAAACCATCACGATACCCATACTCCAACCTGGTGAGTATGATCTCTGGAAGATGAGAATGGAGCAGTACCTATAGTGCATTGATTACACTCTATGGGAGATCATATAAAATGGTAATGCACCCATAGTAACAAAAACTGTTGATGGTAAGGAAACTGTTATCCCTCCTATAAGTGTTGAAGAGAAGGCACAAAGAAGGGCAGAGTTGAAGGCAAGAAGCACTTTGTTGATGGCCTTACCTAATGAGCATCAATTAAAGTTAAACTCATACAAGGATGCTAAGACATTGATGCAGGCTATTGAGAACAGATTTAGAGGTAATACTGCTGCAAAGAAAACATAGAAAAATCTTCTGAAGCAGCAGTATGAAAACTTTGTTGCATCCAACATAGAAGTGATTGAGCAAACCTATAAAAGGCTTCAAAAGATAATTAGTCAACTGAAGATGCATGGTGAAGTCATCCCTTAAGAAGACATCAATCAGAAGTTCTTGAGAAGTTTGTCACAAGAATGGACTATGCATACTATTGTGTGGAGGAACAAACTAGAGATTGAGACATTGAGTTTGGATGACCTCTTTAACAACCTGAAGGTTTATGAATCATAGGTCAAAGGGACATCTAGCTCAACCACAAACTCATATAATTTAGCCTTTCTATCCTCAAGCAGCACTAATAGTGCAACTAGAGTAGTTAATACTACTTATGGTGTTAATACTGCTAGCACTCCAGATGCTGCTGATAGCTCAACAACTGTTGAAAATTTAAGTGATGCTGTGATTTATTCCTTCTTTGCTAGCCAACCAAGTACTCCACAGCTTGATAATCAAGATCTACAACAACCATTGCTCTCATGGCTTATTCTTTAACAAGTTCAAGTTCTTCTACAAACTCTAGGTATCCTAATGACTTTAAATTGATTGTTCATGCTTATTTAGAATAATAAAAGATCTAAAGAACAAATGAAACAATTAGTTTAAAGACTTAAGAATAGACTAGGATAATGATGTCTCCATCATAAACTGTTTAGAATCTATAGAAGCTAGACTGGTAGTCTTTAAGAAAAATGAGTCTGTATATGAGGAAGTTTTAAAACTCTTAAAACGTGAAGTCTATTTAAGAGATTTAGATATTACAGAGCTTAATAGGAAGTTGGAGTTGGTTACAAAAGAAAAGGATGAGGTTCAACTTACAGTATAAAAATTTGAAAATTCATCAAAAAGCCTAAGTGAACTTCTAGACAGACAGATAATGGATAAGTATAAAACAGGATTAGGGTATAATGCTATCCCACCTCCTTATACTGGGAATTTTATGCCACCTAAGCATGATTTAGTTTATCCTAGTCTAGATGATTTTTTGGAAGTGATTAAGTCTGCTAATGAGTCTGTAGTTGAAAAGCCTACTATTGAGACTAATGAACCTAAGAATGCTAGGAAAGAAGTGGAGCCCCAATTATTGAGGATTGGGTGTCTAAAAGTGAGGAAGAAGATGTGCCTAAGATTAAAACAGTTAAGATGTTTAATAAACCTAGTTTTGCTAAGATAAACTTTGTTAAGTCTCGCGAGTGCAGCAAGCAAAATCTACCTAAGGAAAACATCAGTTGATAAAAATAGGCAAAACACACCTAATCTTAGAGGGAACAAGAGAAATTGGAACCAGAAGATGTCTCAAAAATTATGGAATGATTTTGAGATGTTCAACAAAGCTTGTCATGTGTGTGGTAGTTTTGAACATTTGAGGAAAGATTGCAATAACTGGTATAATAATTAAAGGTTGAAAAACCATGTGGACCAATGTCAAAGGGTAAACAAAATGACTTTTCTCTAAAATTAACTCCACCTAATTCAAAAAAGGAACATGGTTCCAAGAACAGTCTTAACTAGGTCTGGCCTAATTCCACTTAATGCTGCTAGACCAGTTAATACTGTTCAACCAAGAACAACAGTAAATAATGCAGGACCTATGAAAATGTTTATTAATAATGCATATTCAACTGCTAGAAGGCCTTTTAACAAAATAACAACAGCTAATAAACAGTAATTTTAATAAGAGGTTAATAATTTAGGTATATAAAAGTACGTGCTGCTAAGGACCAAATGTAGTAGTTAATACTGCTAGGCCAAAAGCAGTTCTTAGAGCTGTTAAGGGAAACAAGGGAAATGTTATTAAGGCCTTAGCATGTTGGGTTTGGAGACCAAAACATAAAGTCTTAGACCATGTCTCCAGATATAATGGTGCATCAATGTCCTTTAAAAGATTTGACTATGTTGATGCACAAGGCAGATCTAAGTCAGTAATGGCTTGGGTCCCCAAAAGAAACTAATTTTCCTACCATTATGTGCAGGGCAATCCACAGCAAGATTTAAAGGATAAAGGAGTGATTGACAGTGGATGCTCTAGGCACATGACAGGAAACAGATCCTATCTTACAGATTATGAAGAAATTGATGGAGGATTTGTTGCCTTTGGAGGAAATTCCAAAGGAGGGAAAATTACTGGGAAAGGTAAAATAAGAACTGGTAAATTGGACTTTGAAGATGTGTATTTTGTAAAGGAACTAAAGTTTAACCTCTTTAGTGTCTCACAAATGTGTGACAAGAAGAATAATGTTTTTTTACTGATAATGCATGTGTTGTTCTGTCTCTAGACTTTAAGTTAACTGATGAGAGTCATGTTTTGCTTAAAATTCCTAGAAAGGATAACATGTATAGTGTTGATTTAAAGAATATTATTCCTCAAGGAGGTCTAACTTGTCTTTTTGCAAAAGCCACACCAGATGAATCTAATCTTTGGCATAGGAGGCTTGGACATGTAAATTTCAAAACAATGAATAAACTAGTAAGGGAAATCTTGTAAGAGGTTTACCTTTAAAACTTTTTGAAATTAACCTAACTTGTGTTGCTTGTCAGAAGAGAAAGAAACACAGAACTTCTTGTAAGTCCAAAACTGTCAGTTCAATCAGCCAACCATTACAAATGTTGCACATGGACTTATTTGGCCCAATATTTGTAAAGAGTTTAATGAAAAAGATGTACTGCCTAGTTGTCACAAATGATTTTAGAAGGTTTAGTTAGATTTTCTATTTAGCCACTAAGGATGAAACTTCTGAAACCCTTAAAACATTTATAACAGGCATATAAAATCTAATAGACCTTACGGTGAAAGTGATTAGATGTGACAATGGGACTAAATTCAACAATAGGGTCATGAATCAGTTCTATGAAATAAAGAGTATTAAGCAGTTATATTATGTTGCTAGGAAAACCTAATACAAAATGGAGTTGCAGAAAGAAAAAATAGGACACTAATAGAGGCTGCTAGGACTATGCTAGCTGATTCAAAATTGCTAACAACTTTCTGGGCTGAAGCAGTTAATACTGCTTGTTATGTCCAAAATAGGGTGTTAGTTATCAAGCCTCATAACAAGACCCCTTATGAACTTTTTCTAGGTAGAAAACCTGCCTTAAATTTCATGAGACCATTTAGGTGTCCTGTTATAATCCTTAATACCAAAGATCACCTAGGTAAATTTGATGGAAAGGCTGATGAAGGATTCTTTGTAGGACACTCTACCAATAGCAAAGCATTCAAAGTACTCAACAGTAGAACTAGGATAGTAGAATAGAACTTGCATGTTAAGTTTAGTGAGGATACACCTAATATTGAAGAAGTGGACCAAATTAACAGCTTTTTATATAATGCACTAACAAATTCTAAAACTATAGCGAGTTGTATTAGGGAAATCAATCTAATGTAAAGCAAGAACAAAAGCAGCGACAATGCAGTAAAGCCATTATAATGGAGAAAATACCTGACAAAGATTACATACTGCTACCATTATCCATTTAAGATCCATCATTCTCTTCTAGTTCAAAGGATTCTCCTGATGCTGGATTCAAACCATCAGGGGAGGAGGAAAAGAAGGATGCTGAAGATCAAGGGAATGAAAGTGGAAATCCAACTAAAGAGAAAGATAGTGAGGTTTCAAGTACAGAGGAGCCAAGAATTAATCAAGATAAGGATGACTATATTAACAACACTAACAATATTAATACTGCTAGTGATGGAAACAACACTGGCTCAGAAGTTTATGTTGTTGATCCAAAAACAAGCATTGAACTTCCAAATGATCTAAATATGCCTGAATTGAAAGATATAGTTTTAATTCAATGATGATTAAGATGTTGGTAGCAGACAAGGCTGACATAAACAATTAGATAACATATCCCGTGTCAGTCCTATTCCAACTACCAAATTTCAAGGATCTTCCTGTTAAACAAATCATATTGAGACATATATTTAGCACCTCAAACAAAAAGATGAAAAGAGTGGTGACTAAACAAGCTATGTTAGTTTCAGTGCAACAGAGACCAACATAAAGAACTTTCAGAAGTGTCCTGTTTCAAGTTTCTTATCACAAGAAAACCCAATAAGGTAATTAAAGCATTAATAATAATCCAAGCTTGATAGAAAGTTATGCAAAGGAGCTTCTGGCATTCGAAGTTACAACGGTCTGGACCTTGGTGGATTTACCTAATGGAAAAAGGGCCCATTGGTACTAAATGGTGTATAGAAACAAGAAAGATGAAAGAGCTTTGTATTAAGAATAAAGAAAGATTGTTGCACAAGGATACACCAAGAGGAAGGAATTGATAATGATTAGGTATTTGCTCTTGTTTACTAAATTGAAGCAATTAGGCCTATTCCTTACCTATGCCCTCATTTAAAGACGTTGTGTGTTCAGATAGATGTTAAGAGTGCTTTTATTTAGGTAAGATTTAAGAGAAGTTTATGTTTGTCAACCACCAGATTTGAAGATCCAACTTCATATATATATTCCCTGACAAAATATACATAATGTAGAAAAGCACTTTATGGATTGCATCAAGCTCCTAGAGCTGGTATGAAACCATGTCAACTTATATTTGTTTAGACAATAGGTATCAAAGAGAAAGATTACACAACTTTATTTAATCAAAATGGAAAAAGTTGAAATATTCTGTAGTTTAAGTATAAGTAAATGATATCATCTTTGCTCTACAAAGAGTCCATTATGCACTGAATTTGAGAAGATGATAGCATAAGAAGTTTCAAAAAGCTCTAATGGGTAAGCTCCACATTCTTCTAGACTCGCAATGAACAAAAAGGAAGATGGGATTTTTTATAAGCCAAGGATTATATATGACTGAGATTTTGAAAGAAATTTGGCTTTAGTTGATGAGGCAAGACAGCAAGCACAATACCCATGGTAACCACATAAGCCTTTGCTCAAGATGCAATTGTGAAGTTGGAGATGAACACTTGTATAGATCCATGATTGGATCATTGATGTATCTAACTTCTTCAAGGCCTGATATTATGTTTGCAGTATGTGCTTGTGCAAGATTCCAAGTCGATCCTAAAAGTTTACATCTTCATGCTGTGAAAATGATTTTTAGATACTTAAAAGGTCAACCTAAATTGGGCCTTTGGTATCCGAAGGATTCACGTTTTGATTTGGTGGCATATACTGATAGTGACTATGCATGAGCAAGCTTAGATATGAGGTCCACAACAGGAGGTTGTCAATTCCCTATGTAGATTATTTTCATGCAATCGCAAGAAGCACTGTGTTGCTAATTCCACAACTGAAGCTGAGTATATAGTTTCTTCCAATTGCTGTGGACAGGTGCTTTGGATCCAAAATCAATTACTAGATTATGGATATAACTTTATGCAGACAAAGATTCATATTGATAATGAGAGTACTATTTGCATAGTGAAGAACCATGTTTTCACTCAAAGACAAAACACATTAAGATTAGGCATCACTTTATCAGAGATTACAATGAAAAGAAGCTTATTCAGATGATAAAGATTTACACGGATCAGAATGTTACAGATTTGCTCATAAAAGCATTTGATGTTAGCAGATTTGAATATCTGATTGCAAGTATTGGAATGCTAAGTATTGATTAAGGGAAGGCTAATTGTGTTCATATGCAGTGGATTATACACAAATGATGATTGAAAAGGAATGCAAAAGCTGCTAAGGATGGAAATTTGAGTAAGTACTTATAACCTAAAAGTTTCTATGGTTAAGTATAATTAGTGCTGCTAGTTATACTTAATACTGCTAAGTTAATACTATTAGTTATACTTAATACGGTTAAGTATAATTAATACTGTGAGAATTGAGAGAAATCAAAAACAGACAGAGAGAATTGTGAGCAAAAAGAATTGAGAGAAATAAAAAACAGACAGAGAGAATTATGAGTTAAAAGAAATGAGAGAAATTGGTGAGAATGAAAAATAGAAAGAGAGATATGTGACATAAAAACAGACAGAGTGATTCAGTGAGTAAAATAAATGAGAGAAATTGGTGAGAATGAAAAATAGAAAGAGAGATGTGTGACATAAAAACAGACAAAGTGATTCAGTGAGAAAAAGAATTGAGAGATATAGTGAGAATAAAAACAGAAAGAGAGCTTGTGAAATTAAAATTGGATGTGAAATGCTTTTTTGGAACAAAATTGGAGTTAATGCTGGTGACTCAAATTTAATGGCCCCTTTGCTAGCATACACTTTTACGACTTTTCCATGTTAGTTTAATGCTGTTAAGGCCTAAACGTTACTACTGCTGTTAAGTTAATACGCCCAGGCATAACTTACTAGTTTTTACTACTGGATGGGTTAGTTTGAATGCGGTTTAGCTAACTAGTACTGTTAGTTCAAGTTAATGTTGTTGAGGGTGATTTCATAAATACTTTTCTTTCAATCACTTAATCGTTTTCAATCTTTCTAATACCCTCTAATCATAAACCCTAACTGAATTTCATTGTTAATCATTTAAAACCCAACATCAATGGCTGCCCTAAAGTTTGCTAATTCACACAACATGGTCGCATTCTTAGATAAACCCACTAAAAGTGATGGATTTGAGCAAATTGTAGATTTTTTGAACGCACATCCTATCAAATATGCGTTAACAGTTTATCCCACAATCTATACTTCATCTATTGAGAAATTCTAGACTATAACAAAGGTGAAAACTGTTAATGGAGAAGTGCAGATTCAAGCCCTAGTGGATAAGAAGAAGGTGATCATCACTGAGACAAGTATAAGAAGTGATCTTCAATTAGAAGATGCTGAAGGTACTGAATGTCTGCCAAATGCTACAATTTTTGAACAGCTGACACTCATGGGGTATGAAAATCTTACACAAAAGCTTACATTCTATAAAGCTTTCTTTTCACCTCAATGGAAATTTCTTATCCATACAATTCTACAATGCCTTAGTGCTAAGACTACTGCTTGGAACAAATTTAGTAGCACTATGGCCTCAGCTGTCATCTGTCTTGCCACAAACCAAAAATTTAACTTTTCCAAGTACATTTTTGATAATATGGTGAAGAACTTGGAGGGTGGGGTTAAATTTCTAATGTATCCAAGGTTTGTGCAAGTGTTCCTGGATAAACAAGTTGAAGGAATGTCCAAACATAAAAAGATTTATGTTACACCTTCTCACACTAAGAAGGTCTTTGCTAACATGAAGAGGCAGGGAAAAGACTTTTCTGGTAGGGACACACCTTTATTTCCAACCATGATAGTTCAAGCACAAGAACAAGAGGGTGAAGGTTCTGTAATGCCTACTATTCCCCAACACACACCCACCATTAATCAACCATCATCATCACAACCTCAAAAGAAGCAAAATCCTAGGAAGTCCAAGAAACAGAACACTGAGGTTTCTCAACCTAGTGATCCTACAAAACCTATGGCAGATGAGACTGAAAATATGGAAAGTGTACCTACACATTCCAATGATCCACTACTCAATGGTGAGGAAAGACTGAAACTAAATGAATTGATGGAACTTTGTACCAACTTGTCATAAAGAGTTCTTGACTTGGAGAACACAAAGACCTCTCAAGTTGCATAGATTACTAAATTAAAGGAGAGGGTCAAGAAGCTGGAGAGGAGGAATAAGTCAAGAACTCCAGGGCTTAAAAGGTTAAGGAAGGTTGGTAGAACTGCAAGAATAGAATCCTCTGAAGATGAAGGTTTGGGTGATCAGGAGGATGCATCTAAACAGGGGAGGAAAATTGCTGATATTAATGCAGATGAAGAGGTTACATTGATTGATGAGACTCAGGGGAGGAATGATTGAATACTTAATGTTTGGAGATAAGAGTTTTTTAGATAGCAGAAGTCAGGTTGAAAAAGGTAGATCGTACTCTGCTAAGTTACTATTGGCCAGTGCTACAAACAACAACTAGTTGTTGAGTTTAATCTGGCTCAGACCTAATTAGAATCAAGCAGCTTACACCCAAGCTGTTACAACTGTGCTTACAACAAATAACAACTGCTGTTACAAGACCCAAGGCTAGAGGGGTCGTAGTTCAAGAGCCAAGTAAATTTATAACAACAACATTACCTTCACAACCATAATAACTTCCACAGGCTAAAGACAAAGGCAAGGAAAAAATGGTTAAGCCTGAAAAACCATTGAAAAAGAAAGATCAAATTTTGATTGATGAAGAAATTGCTCAAAGACTTCAAGAAGAATAGGCAAAATGAAACTAGAAAAAGCGAAAGGATGCAAGACAAATAAAGAAGATGCAAACAGTGCTGAATGGATTAATGTTCAAGCTATGGATAGATGCAGAAATTATAAGCTAGCTGTAAGATTACAAGCACAAGAGCAGGAAGAGTACCAATTGAAGAAAGGTCAAGATGTTTGTGGAGCTCATGGATAAAAGAAAGAAGCATTTTGCAAGACTTAGAGCAGAAGAGCAGAGAAAAAACACCAACTAAGCTTAAAAAGAAGTCAACTGTCTACCTAAGCGTGAAACACCATGGATGGAAACAAAAAAATTTTAGTTGAAGAGCAAAAACAATAAAAAATTCCAGAAGTTATTGATAAATCCATGACAAGGTAAACATGTTTTGTAGATAAGGGTGGATACATAGTTGGTAAAAGAGAGCTCCAAGAAGGCAGAGATGGTACAAGAAAGCAGTTCTAAGAGAGCAGAGAAGAACATCTTGATCCTGATAATTCAATGATGCAAAAGTTAGATGAGAAATGGGTTAGAAGCTATAGTAATGATGTCAGCAGTGATAGAAAAAGGCATATGGAGATTGGGGGGAGTTTCCTGATGATGATGTAGCAATTGATGCTAACCACTACCACTAACCTCCAATCATTATTGACTAGAAAATCATTTCCAGAAGTGAAAGATGATAACTTTCAAATCATAAGAGCTGATGGTAGTTCAAAGAGGTACTCATCAATGATTAAGATGCTTCAGAATATTAATAGAGAAGACTTGGAAACACTCTGGAAGTTGGTTAAAGCTAAACATAGGAATACAAGGCCAGCGGAGGCATATGAATGAGTGTTATGGGGCGATCTAAAAGTGATGTTTGAACCTGATGTAGAAAGTGAAGTATGGAGAAATCTACAAGGACACAAAGTGACAGTTTGGAAGCTATTTTTTTCAGGGGAGGAGAGTAAATTTGTGAGATTTCAGATCTCATTCTTTTATGCTGGTAGAGAAAAAGTATCCACTTACACCTGCAACAATCATAGCAATGCTCAACAAGAAGCTTCAAGCTGACCATTGGAATGAAATGTGATATCAACTTCTTAAGCTCATGACAAAACAGCTCAAGAATCCTGGAAGTGTTTGAATGCATCCTCCTAGTGAAGATAAAGCTTTTAATCAAGAAACTTGAAGATTCAGAAGATGAACATTCAGTTTTAGGAGGATTGTTGCGGATCAAAAAGACTTCATGTGAACATGGAGTTAATGCTGCTAAGTTAATGCTTGCTAACGGGTAAAAAGTAAATGCTTGCTGGTTTACCACTGCTGAAAGATTACAACTGCTATAAAGGTTATCTACTAGTCAAAGGAAAAATACAAGAAAAGGATAAGAAAAGATTTGCTTATCAAGATTAACATACGGGATAAGTATGAGATATTTTTGTAAAAGATACGTATAAGTTATTTGTTTAGAAGATCATGATAACTTAGGAAATTATTGTAAGCCTGTTAGGACTCCTTGGTGTATAAAAGGAGGTCCTAGGGTATGGAGTTTGATGTACCAAAATCGTATCAAATCATATCGAAGTTCATAGTGTTATTCGTAGCTTTTAGGTTTTGTAAACCCTAACACTATTAAGAGTGTTCATTTTATATTGAGGCTGAAAGTTTAGTAAACTGTTTGTTATTACTGTTTTCATTGAAATTCTTCCTAGATATCATTAACTAGATACCGCATAGGTCTTTTGTATCATAATCAAATTTTCTGTCATAGTTGTTTTGGATTTATTCAATACAACTTAAGCTTATACAAGATAAGCAAGATCTATTATATTGGGATCAACACATAATAATACATTACATGGGGTTTATAAACGCACCCTTACACTTGAGTTTTAGAACTCATAAACATAAACTAATCCGATGACCCGAATTGAAAGGATCAAAATAACATGGAGTATATTAAGCACGTAATAGTTTTGACTTTCTTCCTCATTACTCCATAAAGTAAAAACTACCATGAATCTTAATCGTCCCAAAACTGTATACACTAATAAAAGACTCAAATTAGAAACCATGTAATCAAGCAATTAATCAACTGGGTTTTACAATAATGTACTTAAAATGAGTACATAAAAGGAAGACTAAGGTGATTTGGGTGTAACATTTGGTGTGGGTGTGAACAATGCTCTTCATTAATAATCTAGAATCCACCATAAATTTACAAGAACCATGAAAAGGATAGGCTCAGAGGGGTATACTAGGGGTATATCGCACTAAACATGAGTGCATAGCAAGGGTGTAGGGGTAGTTATATGATCAGGGATACCATAATAACAAATACAAGTTTAAAACAGAGTTTATCCTAGTGTCTCTTATCATTTAGCAAATCCTAGTTACACGAATGCGATCTCACTAAGCAGTCTCGGGATAAATCACAAAAGCAAGTTATAGAATTTAATATACTACTGGTACACTCTCATATAGATTTAACCAATACTAATGCTCCAGAAAAAGTGACAAAACCACATATGCACGATCAAATCCATGAACGCGACATACATGATTGCTCATTCCTTAACTCGAGCAAGCTAAAGGTAAAACTATCTTAAGCACCAAAGATGGGTGCTTGAATTCCTAAAGATCTAGGGATGAACCTCACATTTTTTGGGTGTAATTTTTTTAGTGGTAGGGTTTTTGTGCTAGTCATATAATTCGTATCCATGAGACGCTAACAATACTTAGTTTTCATCGGTATGTGCCATAAAATTTTTAAATTTGGGTCAAAATTACCATCTACGCTATGTTTTAGTATATTACTTATCTTTTTAAGGACAAAGCAAAGGCAAATGAAGAAATAGTTTCTAAGGTTTTTATTTCCCCCTACACTTATTTTGAACATTGTCTCTAATGTTTTTAAAAGTACTCATGAAACGAATAAAGGAAAAAAGAAAAGGTAAAAGAAACTAGTATTCCCCTAGTTTTTGCTCAATAATGGAGAAGAAACAAATGATCCCGGCTAAATCGTCATCTAAGAATCGTCCACATGAAACTCCTAAGAACTTTCGGGCTTCTCCTCATCAAATGTAACCTGCAAATCAAAGACAAGAAACAATTATACCTAGCGTAAACTTCAGCGGGATAATAATATACAACATAATAAATTAGGGTTTTGACACTATGAAATCAATAAAGATAGGATGAATGTGTTAATGTAATCGTGGTTTTCTGTAAGTTTGAGGAAAATTAAAAATTATGGAAATTATACTAAAGTAATTTTCAAAATTTAAAAATAAAAAATTTACTGTAGCTGGAGACGCGACGCGACGCCGTAAGGATTAGTCCTGACACCGTCTCTAGCGTTTGTAAAGAAAAAAAAAATTCTTTCTTGGAAAAATTTCTACACATATTTCCTGAAAAATTACTACATAAACCAAAAAACAATTAACACAACCATATGACTCGAAACAAGCACACAAGACACTCAAGACACAACTTTAAATCTAAACATTTATAATATGTTTTGTAATGTTTCCTTAAACCATAATTTTCCTTTAACATTATAATTAATGTAAAATACTTTTGATTGCAATAAGACGAAGTTAAAAACAAAAGAAAGCATGATCACTTAATTCAAACAAATAAAAATACACGGTAAAGAATTAAAACACACGTGAAACTCCTAAAATCCAAGAAAATAAAAGATTAGGTTGCCTCCCAATAAGCGCTTGTTTTTGTTCGAGTCACAAGCCTGACTCTACCCTTATTTAACAGATAAAGGGGAGGGTTTTCCTAAACCTAAGGTCAAGTGCGGGTGATAGTAACGGTACACACCATTGTGGAGAGAAAGAGCCATATGTTGAAAAAGTGTTTGATAAATTATATGCTCTAATTGGTGTGTTTCTTTAATCCCCCTTCCAAATTCAATTGGCTTAACGGGTAAACTAAGTCATCTTAAGAAATTATTCTCTATCACCTCTAAATTCAAAAAATCAACACCTAGGTATCCACTTTGTCCTAATAAACCCGGTTTAAATCCATAATGTTTCTTAGGATCGCCTAATCCTCGGTGATAGTAGCAGTACACATCCTTAGAGTAGAAAGACGCCACGTGAGGTGAAGGTGGTGTATGAATGGTCAAATTGTCTACTTCCTTCATCCTAAAACTATCCAGACTATGTGGATTAATGGGTGGTTTGGGGACTCTTTTATCTCCTAGACTTACATCTAAGGGTGGACAATTTGGTAAGGGATTTGGTTGAGGCTCCGGTTCATCAAAACTAGGAACTTCCATAGAACTAAGAGGAATGTCATGATTACAAGTATTCAAGCCTAAATCCTCTAGTTGTGGTTCATCTAAGGGCTCTACTTCCATCGGGATTCCTATAGTCTCTTCTACTTCAAATTTCACCATGTAAGTCACGATCGGTGTGTATTCCTTCAAATGCTTGCTATGACTTGTGTGAGGTTGTCTATTGTGGTCTTGGTTTTCCTACTTCATATCCCATCATACCTAGAGGTCTCATCATATGTATTGGTAGAATCTAACCATGACATGCACCTAGGTATCTTAACCATAACCATCTCACATTCTAAATCCTCTTTATATGTTTTCTTAGGCTGTGACTTAGGCAATTTTATCATGTCATCTAACTTATGGGTCATTGCTAAGGAGCTCTTCTCACAAGTTTGGTGCATTTGGTCACTTTTCCTAAGGGCCTCTTCATAGATAGCATTCTTCCAACGTTGATAAGTTCTCAAAGGAGGTTCATTGGGGGAATCTTTTAAGGTTTTAGCTAACCATCTAAATTTAACTAAATCAGAATGACTATAACCATACATTTTAAATGACTTTATTACTGTTTTTCAATCACTAATTAAAATTAAAATTGACAACAGAACAACCTGATGAACAATTCGTACAGTTTCCTCAATCCTACCGAGGAAACCTAAAAGAAAACCATACAATGACTACACGGCACTACGGTGAAAGAGAACAATCATACATGAAGCTAGGATCATAAGGGTACGCCTCCGGGTCAAACAAATAAAAACGGAAAGTAGGCCAAATCCACCCACCAAAGCAACTCCCATAACCAACATGTTACCCATCTATACTACATTCAGTACGCATTTACACGCCTAGGAACAAACCAAAAAACAAAACTAACACCAAAATAAACAAGGGAGTTTTTACGAACAAAGGGAACGAAGAAGAAGATAGACTACAAGAAAGCTAATTGACAGAAAATTAAATTCTCACTTGATAGGAATCAAGTGAGTGGACCTAAGCTAAATATAATTCGAAACTTAACTATTTCCCAGGCGACGGCGCCACAAACTTGATATGCAATCGTTAGGTAACACGACGAAGGTTTTTAAAAACTCCCTAGGTTAGAGTAACCTTAACCCGTTGTAAGTGTAGTTATATAGGTTAAGGACCTGGGTTGTTATCGTTCTCTAGGGGAATAGGTTGGGAAGGCTCAAACTAAACGTAACTAAGGTCTAAGGGGTGAAAGAAGATTATTTTTGTATTTTTGTATTTTTTAGAAAGCAATTAAAATCTCTGGTTTAAAGGGGGTTTGATTTTAAAATAATTAAACTAATAACTAAAATTAAATCTAAACTACTATGGAAACTCGTATAGGTAAATAAATGTGTTTACTTAATCATGCATGATCCTTAGTTTGCTTCTCCTAATTCTATTGCTTTATCACACTTGTGATGTGATGTGTAAGTATTTCCTAAGTCATGAAAATATTCTGTTAAGGCAACGCACAAGTAAGGTAGTATGAAGACTATTACAAGGCCCCTAAGAGTACATTACATGCTTTAAAATACTTAAAAGGTGATCAACTATAGATGGGTAAGGTAGTATGAAGACTGTTACCGATGGTATCCTTTCTACACAGTCACATTTCCCTAGACGTCTATGCCAATGTAATATTATATGGATAGTTTTCTAAAGCCTAACGTGTACACCCATCAAGAAGAAGCAATTTTAAAAGGATCTACAAACTAAGTCATATGCAATCATAAGCAACCACTATAAGATCTATCCTACCATGTTAAGGAAAAGTATAGAACAGTAGTTAATCAGACAACATATAGACATATTGAAAGATTAAAAGATAAAGGACTTCACTGATTAAAACATAGAGTTTAGGTAGTTACAAAGGGGTTTGAGAACCCTATAAAGGACCTAACTACTGCTAATAATCGTACTCTAATAATGACTAACGAATCCCACAAGTTCCACCCCTTAAAACCCTAAAAACGAGTTTGTATATATAAAAAAGTGACCGCGATGACATCGCTTTGTAATCCTGACGCCGTCGCTTCACTGAATCTTCTAAGGTTTCACTATGTTGATTAAGTCCTGAAGTCGTCTTAATTTTCCTGACGCCATCGCTTTGATGACCTGACGCCATCACAAGAGATTGTGACACCGTCTCTAGGGTCTGTGTGCTCTTTTCTTCTTTGACTTTGGTGTAGAGTTGTAATCACCATCCATTTCTTCCCCAAATGAGCCCAAGTCAAGTGTGTTTCCTCCAGAAAGCCAGCCACGTGCTAACAACACAAAAACAAAAATTGGAATTTTTAAGCATTCTTTTAGTGATCATATAGCATGATTTAGGGGGTTAAATAACCCAAAAAAGTGTATAAAATGACACCTCATCAAATACCCCTACACTTGGGATTTGCTTGTCCTCAAGCAAATGAGCTTTCCTACCAAGACAATTGAAATATAAAGGGCATTTAACTTACTTTTTAAAGATATTTTATGATATAACCAATTAGACCTCGTAATTAAAAGCACGAAAATTATACACTAGCACCTCACAATAAGTGTTTGGATTCTCTCTTTCTCTCGGGTTTATAATGAATTATAACAATATAGGAAACTGAAAATTAACACTCATTACCTGTCATAGCATATAAATTACCATAAGCTTGATAAAGGATCAAACCTCCATCGTTGTGGCGTAAGCACCTAAGAATTAATATCAAGAGGTCTTTAAAGGGTTGTGGTGTTTGGGTTTAAGATAAACGAAAAGGAAAACATATGGGATATATTTAGGTGGATTTGGGTTGGTGGTGAGTTAATTAATATACAAAATACTTACGAAGGCGTTGCTAAGCCAAGACTCGACCACACTAGGACTAAGATATACAAAACTCTGCATCAAAACCCTTTCTTTTTCTTTTTTGACGCTTTCTTCACTTAAACATAAACATAAGCAATATGGCAGCCCGTACACCTTTTCTTTCTTTTTCTATATTTTTTCGATTTTTTTTCTTTTTTCTCTTTTTTTCTCTTTTTTCTTATCTTTCTATTTTTTTGTACACTTTTGCCTTGCCATCTTCTAAAACATAATAATACATGACTTGGGGTTTATAAATGCACCCCTACACTTGAGTTTTAGAACTCATAAACATAAACTAATTCGATGACCCGAATTGAAAGGATCAAAATAACATGGAGTGTATTAAGCATGTATGGGGGTAATAATTTTGACTTTCTTACCTATTTCTTCATAAAGTAAAAAATACCATGAATCCTAATCGTCCCAAAACTGTATACACTAATAAAAGACTCGACTTAGCAACCATGTACTCAAGCAATTAATCAACTGGGTTTTACAATAATGTACTAAAAATGAGTACATAAAAGGAAGGCTAAGACAATTTGGGTGTAACATTTGTTATGGGTGTAAACAATGCTCTTTATTAATAATCTAGAATCCATCAGAAATTTACGAGAATCGTGAAAAGAATAGGCTCAGAGGGGTATACTAAGGCGTAGCAAGGGTGCGAGGGTAGTTATATGATCGGGGATACCATAATAACAAATACAGGTTTAAAATAGAGTTTATCCCAGTACCTCTTATCATTTAGCAAATCCTAGTCACACGAATGCGATCTCACTAAGCAGTCTCGGGATGAATCACAAAAGCAAGTTCAGTATTTTAATAAAACTACTAAGTACACTCTCATATAGTTTTAACCCAATACCATGCTCAGAAAAAGCGACAAAAAACACAAATTATTCACTGATCAAATCCCACGAACGCGACATACATAATGCTCATATCCTTAACTCGAGCAAAGCTAAAGGTAAAACTAGTCTTAAGCACCAAAGATGTGTGCTGGTGAATTCTGTAGGAACGATATACCTTAGAATATATAAGCCTTTAGCCTATTAAGGATAGTTACTTCCTTTGAATAAAGCCAAGTCGATAAACAATGAAACACTGATTAAATAACAATTAACTATGCGAAACTAGTTAACAGTATCAAGAAGAACACACAAATGATTTTTAAACAAGACATTTGTAATTATCACACATTGAATCTGCCTAAGTTTTGCAGATCCCTAATACCAATACTTACTCTAATAACTTCTAAACGTAATGGCTTTTTTTTGGTTGGTTGTTTCTGTTTTGTCGCTCTAAATAAGGCCTTCCTAGAGATACTTTTATACACATAAGGATAACTCTAAAAGTTGACAGTCTCGTTGTAATGACACAAATACGCAATTTAATACTAATCACTAATGTATCTGTTACATTGATAACTACTAATGAACCTGTTTAATCCTTTAAATTCCATATTAAAGACAGTACTTCGACTTGTTCAAATACTAAGCATGGCAAGTACTGTTGACCTTTCGCCGTTATCCTAGCGAGTAAACACTAGGCGGTTTCGAACACCTGTAGCCACACCTTAGCTAGATACCCAACTGGACCTTCCTTTCTGCACCCTATATACTAACTCCCAACAAATCCACCCCTACTCTTCAATCTCTCAAACATTTCGCTTAGAGCTTTAAGTTGCTTGATTGTTATGAGTGAGTTTCGTAAATTCCGCTAAACCATGCAACCATTCTTTTCTCAACATTCAATCTACAAGTTAATTCTTCAATCCTTCTAGATATACACCCTAACATTATCTTGGTATATGCAATCTGTTTTGAGTATCTTGAAATGAAACCTCTCGTCTTGAAACATAAACATCTCTTTACCATAAATATTCTTTGTCTTTGCATCAAAATAATATTTGGTTTTTTGTTTCTTTACAATCAGACTGCAGGTCTACTCAGCAGCACATAAATGGTTTTTATGTAGCCCTTTACCTTAGTAGCCCGACACTCTATCATTCACTCTCTTCTGCTGCGTCCGCTATAGTCACAAATATCTTTGGTACCTAGAAAACACCGAGTAAAAACTTAGAACTGTACTGCGATCGGTATGCGCAACACATGACAACACACCCCACTTCACCGACACTACCACATGAAATCACCTGAGCGTCATCTATAGGTGCAACTACACTCACATAAATTGGACCGAGTCTTAGATGGCCCGTAAGAACGGTAATTCAAACTATGATCACGATACCCATGAACGAGACCAATTCAATAATTCTTTACCTGTCTACAGCCTCGTCTGGTTGATCGCTCCAGGAACTAGCCAAGCTTCAAGCTAATAAACACATTGGTGAGTAAGGACCATATATATTATCAAAAAGCTCAGGTATTAGCACTCACAGTATTTCACAGAGGGCTATCGCAACCGGGCGCTCATTCGAGCAATAGTATAATAAGAGGTTCCGTCTCTCTATTATATTCAAATCCAATCTCTCTCTCTCACCAACGTCTTAGCGCGACGCGTCTTTTTACCTGATACATCCTCTCACGACAGATACTTCAAGTGACAATAACCAGCTAGTGCAAATAACAAGAAGCAATACCGCCCAAACATCATGACCACCACAATTCGTTGTTAAAACGTTCAAGGTGCTGTCGTACCAGATAAAACGCACTGCATGGAGCACAATGTGCTCGCGCGAAGACTGAGAACAGGACGTTCAGTGTAACCCACACAACAACTGGAGATAAGATAGAGAGGTCTTGAGTAGGAAGAAGCTGGACCTATAGTATCACAAAGGAGATGAGCCACTCGTTAGTACACAATTCACTATATAAGTGACGTAACATTGGGAGATTGTCACACGATCTGAATGTGACGCGAGAGTGAAACTTTTTACCTAGTCTTCCAGCCGTCTGGAGTGAGCTCATCTCGCTATCCTAACAGCTACAGATCTTGCAAGCAAGCCTCCTCCTATCGACTCACGCGTTGTTCTCAACTCTCTCGTACAGAGAACATTGTATCATCTGCCTATAAACACCAGCAACCAAAGACGAGCACAACAGAACGACTCCGATCAACACAACACCACACACAACGACTACAACTCATATTCATCTGACTACTGTATTAGACCGGACACAATAAGCGCCTAAACTACTCTATGGTAATCTTCTGAGGTTTCATAGACACAATCTGGATGCTCCTAGACATTACCAACGAAGCAAGTGTTTGTTATACAAATGCGTATACGTGTTTGCGCAAATAGTATTATTTGCAATGCGGATACAAGTGGTGCGTCTAGCAGGCGACTATAGCTTTCACAACATTGCACGTCTCTATAAGGTACCTGGGGTGCATTTGTATACTGAATAATGCCGCGAAGGCCAATACAAGATATCAATAGAGTTTGTGATGATTAGACCAACAACAGATACGCTTCAATGATATACATCTAGATCTTCTTTACGACTTCTCGCACAACATGGTGTATCAGATGATTATTTACGTCAAACGTAACACACAACTGATTAGATAACACTCTCATCCACGTGCATCTCTGGAGTACACCACGGAAAGAGCATTCCCAAACCTTTGAGTTCACAGTAGACGGCGTCCCGAGTCAATTATATCTCCGGAGAACTGTAATCTCGAGAATGTATGGAGGAGCACACAGAGATCATCTCTATCACACATTCGACCTCCAACTATCTCACAATGACACACATAGACACAGTCTCACAACTCACTCAGCTACTCAATCGGAGTCAAGAACAGAGAGAGCCCACATGATAGTCTGTAGAGCATGATCCAGTCAGAGTTCTATCTCCAAGTGTGTGCACATGAGTCCTACTAAACATCGATCAGTCGTCACCGGTCCCGAGAACGAGCATAAGGTGACTGTCTACCATCTTATAATTGCAATTTAGGATGGTCTGACAATCATACTCGCATGTATTGCATCTCACGCGATCGTATTGTCAAACGAGGTCCACTGCACTGCACACTAAGGAAGTAGTGTGTGTCTCTTGTGTCTGCTCAGCGATGACCACATTGTGAAGACTCAGCATGTAAGCAATAGTATATACGAGTATCAGAAATAAGACTGTTTGTGATATTTTATGCTTATTTTGACCTTTAGATGGACTCTATCGCATACACCACTCTAGACAGACTAATATAGTGGATGACACCGGAGGACGGATATGATCAAGACTCACAAATGGGTGAAAAGTCGCAAATGTCAATCCTCACATTGTCGGGGTGCCGTTGACACAGATGGAAGAGTATTTGGAATAGTTGTGAGCACTGACACGATATAGTGAAGTGATTAGAGACTTGTCAAGCTGCACACGAATGATGTAGTGTTGTATAGTATACACATATCTGGCGATAGGATTGTTGTTGTATAGGAGTAGTGGATGAGACACTGGAGTGTATGGTGGTCAGTTCTGTGATCTATGAGATGGGTTGTCAGTGACGGTTCTTAGATGACGTAGTACTGTGACGGTCATTCTAGACGCTAGTGAGCACGAGAGAATATTGTTAGTGTTATTTCTTACATAGGGTGAAAGAGCGTCAGGTAAGGAGAAGTCTAACTGATACGACTGGTCTAGATAGTCAGAGGCATCTGCGTTGGGAGGGTGAACGTCACAGACGGTCTATAGAGCGCTTTTGATAGGTTAATCTTATGGAGACACGGTTGCGGCAATGTGGGACATGGCTACCATGAGGATTTCAACGAGGCAATGAGGGGTATCATATAGAGTACGAGGGCACACACAGAGTGTTGCACATGGTAGAACATTTTTTGACTATGTCAACTGGGCAAGTGGGATTAGAGCAGTGTGTTGGGGGAGTAGTCGTCAAGTCAGAGGTTGTCTAACTGGGGGGAGGTAGAACGGTACGATCGTATATGACGACAGGCATAGTGTGGAGTGATCTGTTAGTCGTGTAGTGGTGCATCGGAGATGAAACTAGGTGGTCAGGTGTGGAGCTAACACGGGAGTCACAGGTGGGACGTGATTGAGACGACTACAACGGAGTGGAGGCAGTATTACGTGCGAGGAGAACTCTATTATTGTCTGTTGTGGATGGTGGGCAGGCAAGTATTGATGTAGAGGTGTGTGGGAGGTGTGGGGTCGGGGTGATGCATCACTTTAGCAGGGTGACGACACACAGCGGATGATTGAGAGACGGTAGAGGTGATACAGGAATCAAGGTGAATTAGGAGGAGACAGATGGAGTTTAGAGATGACGCACATTAACATTGGGGAATCAGGATTGATGTGGTGTAGGGAGGATATTTCATGTACATGGGTACATAGGGAGAGGAGTGTGAGGTATGGAATGTGGTGTCCTGTGTGGTATGTTGCAGGAGGCAGAGAGATTGACTCAGTGAACTTGTTCTCAAATTTTAGTGAGAAGGGGGAGTCACACGGTCAACGGGTGCAACGATGCTATGGGGGAGTTCTAGCTAGTGTATGTAGAGTGCAGAGATGTGGGTGACGTAGGAGAGAGTTAGACACAATGAGAGGATGATGGTGTTGTACACAGTGGTACTGTTGGATTGTCTCGATGTGTATCTAGGTTTCTGATGAGATGTCTACAGAGGGATCTTAGACGTGACGAGAATTTCGGTGACATGCTTTGCGTTATAGATAGACTGGGGCATGGTGTTGTGTGGTTAAGTAAGATTGGTACGACACTTTCGGTGGTAAGATGGTGGCACAAGGTGTGATGACAGAGAGTCACGGAGAGACTTAATATGTGAAGAGGGTGAGGCGCACTACAGTAGTTGATCTATATGAGGGGGTAGACAAAGGTTCTAGATGTGAGGACATTCTTGGTGTGAGAGGTGCGTCTCTCAGTATCTAGTTATAGTGTGGTTGCGATATCAGTAGTTATCAACTTAGGGGGTCTAGGGAGCATCTCTTGCGGACAGACTGGTTTAGAATTGGGGACAGATGATCTAGGACTTGGAGTAGAAGTGGGGCACGGGCGGGAGATGAGCATGATTAGAGGATTGAGAGAGGACGGAGTACAGGGGGAATGAATTTCGTGGGTGCACGGAGGTAACAGTCGGGTAGACACATCTGGTCTGTATAGACTTTGCTGTTCGGCGAGGGGTGTAGTGTGCTATGGAGACTTTCACTAGACGGACATCCAAGGTTTGCGTTAGTGGAAGTGTTTGTAGAGGAGAAGGTTCGGAGTATACAAGGGAGATGACAGATATATTGATGTGCAATGACCAATATCAATTATCACGGAGCGACATGACGGGAGCTAATAGTAAGGGGCACGGAAGCTTGGCAGGAGGCTAAGATGCACACACAACTTGATATATGGAAACGAAGAGCGGAGTGCTGTGCATGAAGTAGGAGAGGAACCTACTGTAGCAGTGAGGGTGTGCGGCTCTTTGGAGTTAGAGGTGGATGTTGCGTGCGACAAATAATACGTGTGAGATATGATGATGTGGGGTATGATATACAGAGATAGGGGATGAGGTGGGGTAGCGAGTTTAAAAGGAGGGATGTAGACTGGTGGCAAAACACGATAGAGGTTGGTATGGGAATGGATAGGAGGGGTGTCACCACGTGAAGAGGGGGTTACGAGTGATTGGGTGTGTGAGTGCGAGGTATTAGAGAGCGCGTGTGAGGAGTGGGAGGATGTCTTGGTCTAATAGAAATGGGCAAGCCGAATGTCTTAGAGGAAATGTAGATGTCTTCTAGTGTGTGTGATGGAGGCGACAGTAATGGCACTCATCAACCTATGGTCAAGTATATAGCATAATAGACTGTGGGGAAGTGGTAGTCGGAGTTTGGAATTGGTGTGTTCACGAGACGTAGTACACTGGGTTTTTTTGTCGGCGGGAAGGTAGGCATAGAAAATGATAACAAGAGTATATCTGGATACATGGCGTAGGTAAGTGGGGGACAGACGTGACACGAAATGTTAAATTATTACTATTATTATGGCACAGTACACATACGCACTGTGTTACGGGTGATTATGGAGAGTAAGTACATTGAACTAGTAAGACGGGACAGGCGTGAGGTGCTGTGTTAAATAAGGTGGAGGGGGAGGATGCATGGACATATACAACTGTAGAGTTGTATAGTGAGAGTGCTGTGATGGAATAGGACGGTGTGACATATACTATGGGGTGTGGATCATGGTCAAATAGAACATAGTAGGGATGCTATTTAAGTGGCAAATAAGAACAATATTCTATCAGGATGAGAAATTAGGGTAGTAATAGGATAGAATAACGAACAGCACAGGAGAGGTATGTCTTGAGTATTGGCAGGGGCGGTCTGGTGGACATGATTATGGGGGTTGGATTTGGGGGTACGACACAGTCTAAGGTGTAAGTATGGATACAGATTGGACTATTGGCGAACATTGGTAGCGCACATATCACACACTTCATGAGTTAGTGCTTGTGTAATACACTTTGAGGTTGTACATGTATTCTACAGATTCTATGGTGATGGTGGTGGTTTTGTTATGACGGGAGAGGACTGGGTACAGTTGGGAGTACACACAAAACAGATTTTCGACGAAGAGTGGTGAGGGATTATAATTTATGGACTGTAGGTGGGTATGGAGACGTTAGTCACCAGTTCTGGATGTCTTGAGAGACAACATTTGAGAGTGGGGGACTATACATGTATAGGTTCTTAGTGAAGTGATGACATGCGTGTGCACAGATGTCATAGATTATAGATTATTGTGGTTTAGCGGGGAGGGAAGAGGACACGGGGTTGGAGTGGGTGAGTGGATAAGATTATGTACATAAGTTTAAAAGTGGTATTTTACTGGGAAATTTATCTTTGGTGTACAGGTGGAGTTGGGTCATGACACGATGTTAGTAGGGAAGGCAGGAGGTCTGTAGTAAGAGCATAGAGGTCTGTATATTGGTACATTAGTATGGTGTAGTACTTGTAAATAAGTGTCTCATAGTATGGTCAACAGAATGTGGTGTTGAGGATGCATTCGGTGGGAGTTTTGTCATATTGATTGGGTGGATGGTCATTATTGATTTGTCTTGCAGCTGAGTGAGGAGGTACACACAGGATCACTTAACACATCGAGGTTGGAGGTGCCAACGTCTAACAGCATGTCATAGGTAGGCGGTAGATTGGGCGAATTTGAGACACGGCACAGGATGGTGGTTTATAATTGATTATAATGATATGAGAGCGTGGAGTTGCTTAATTTTCTCTCTATGGTTCATAGGACAACAGAGTGGGATGTGAACAAACTGGTTCTGATGTACCAAGAATAGTATGTTTAGGGCACAAGAGAGATAGCTTGGTGAGATTGGGTTCTGAGGGGGAGATAAGTGTACGTTTTTGGAGACAAGCAACGTTTTTGGGCTTATAGTAGAAGGTATGGAAAAACTCATATGAGTAGGTGTGGGCACTCTTCTGAGAACAGTACGGGTAGCTATTTGGGTGATATCACTGAGCTGATTTACGGCTTCGCAGATCTTTTGTTAGTGGATTTAATGAGTGAATGAGGAGTTGATCACACAAGTGACAGTCTAGTTTAGGTGTGAGAGATAGACAGTGTCTACTATGTTGTATGGGTATTACACAGAGTCAGGCACTGCTGATATAGTGACGGTCACAGCGAGAAGTAAGATCACTGTACAATGTATATAGTGGGTGGAGTATGGCGAGGTGTGATCTTCTGTTGTGTGGAGGTTGTGGAAATAGAGGTTGTAGTGTGTAGTATCTTTGAGGTGTCTGTGAGCACACACAGAGGTTGGCAGACGTATACATGGTAGTTCTGAGATTGTCTAGAGGGGGGAGTTGATGATTAGGGGATTCTTACTTTTGTGAGATGGGAGTGCGATCATTGACAGTTACGTGGATGGAGCACGACACTAGTATAAGAGTGTGATTAGGAGGAGATCGGAGATTTAGCGATTATAGGAGTGTTCGTTATCTGGGTCTATTAGCAAGGAGGGACGTGAAGTTAAGTGACACTTATGTGTGGTGATCTATGCGATGAGTTGAGATGATGGGTGTGGTAGGAACAGGTTGGCATACTTATGAGATTTGGGTGGGAGTGGAATAGTGTATGGGTTTGTTAATGTTTTGTTGGTGTTGATAAGTCCAGTGGGAGAGATAGGTATAGTGCGTGTGTTGAGTCTAGTTGATGGGGGATATTGCTTGAGAGGTTGTGAGTTGTTTAGTAGGGTAGGGGTTTTTTTTTTTTTTTTGGGGGTGGTTTGAGGATGTGTATAGTAATTTTTGTGTAGAATGATGTGAGATTGATTTTTTTAAGTTGTGGATTATAGAAGGTGGTGTGTGATGAATAGGCATTTGTGTGATCTAGGAGTAGCAGTAACACTGATAGAGACATTTCGAGACGACAGTGGGTGGTAGAGGAGTTTGGGTGGTAAACTTTGGTGTATTAGTGATATTAGATCGGGAACAGGACGTATTAGTGGGACATGAGATGTATTGGTTGAGGAGATTGTATCCTCAAGTTTACTCTCTTTGGACAGAGGAGTTTTTATGACAGTTTCACTGTTGCGATAGGGTACACACATTGTGACATACTTTCACACATAGGGAATGAGGGCGGGTACACACTCTTTTGCATTTGACAGGGGAGTGTCTGGTTTTCTTTAGACTACACAGGTTTTCTACTCTGGGGTCTCTGAGTTTGATACACGAGGATGGATGTCATATGGGACAAGGTGAGATGTGACAGCTCTTGCGTGATCTTGGATAGCAGTTCTCTTGCTTAAACAGGATATTCAATGGATTATCTTGTAGAGGAGAGTAGTCACTTACGTGCTAGAGATAGATGTGTAGGTGTACAGTGAGGTATCAGAACGATGTTGTAAAAGTGGGCACTTTTAGGTATGTGAGTGTAGTGAGAGGGTGAAGACACATCTTGTACACCTTGTGTGGCGTGATAGGAGAAAGTTTGGAGGAGGTAACTTGTCTCTCACTAATGGTTGAGGTTGAGCACATAGTCTGATCTTCGTTGAACGAATTTGTTTGGAACGATGGGTTGTATGCAGGGTTTCACATTTAGATTACTCTTATAAATGGGGTGCATGAGTACGTTAGTAGTGATTGTAAATTGGTGTTGTCTAAATGTATTGAGAGTACATGTAAAATGGAGTCAAGAGTCGAGTCTCATTAGATTGGAGCTATGGGTCTATGGATTATAGTTAGGATTCTAGGATGGATTGGTCTTGAGTTTGGAGCAGTAGGATGTATGCTGACAGTTATTAGGACGTGATATGACAGGCACACAGTATTTGATTATTAGATGTGTGTCTGAGTGAGGTGTACTTCAGGGAGAACTATGTTTGACTGTGGGACACATGGACGGAGAGAGACAGTGGATATTGACTGTCTGTGGTTGAGTCGGGTGCTAGAGTGGTCTGATCACATGACTATTGTGGTGGGTTGAGAGGAGACATCTAAGTCAGAGTTTAATTGTTTCTAATCTATAGATAGTATGACTGTGAACACATAAGAGATGACAAGTCGTGACAGTACTATTTTGGAGGTGAGTGCTCAAGGTTGGCGAGGATGATGAGCACACACAGGGAGGCATATTGAGAGGGTGGTGGTGTCATAGCTGTGAGAGGTGGTCATTGACAGGTCATAAAACAGAGACATGAGGTTGCTAATAGAGTCAATCACTACACAGAGACGAGGAGTGGTGTGATAATCTTTTTGACACGAGTGGTCGAGAGACATCTGGTCGAATTAGACAAGCATTTGTGCAGTCTGTAGCATAGAGGACATGCTTTTTGGATAGAGGACTTAGAAGGTACATATGTGGAGGTTAGAAGGTGTGTTAGTAGAGTTAATGTAATGTCCTAGCGTCATATAGTGAGCAGGGTAGATCTGTGGGGGAGGATATCACGGGAGTGAGCGGATTTTTTCTTGACAAAGGGGGACTCTCTATACGGGTGATCATGGTCTCAAAGTCCAGATGCAAGATGGGATGGGTTTCATAGTGCTCTGCGGTGGGATATAGAGACTGTTATTCTTATAGAGGAGATTCTAGAAGTGGAGTGAGAGGGGACGGGAGATACTGACATGGGTTCTGTGGTAATGGTTGGTGTCACTTGTAAGACATAGGAGCTGTTCTACTCTAAGAATGAGTCATGTGAAGTGCGTTCTTAACATATTAAGGACACAGCATTACTTTTAACATGATTGGACTGGTATGTAGGAAGCGACTGTTAGGGAGTGTTATGACACGGGTGAACATTGGGGGATATGGGGGTGGAGTGGTGGAGGGGTGGAGGGGAAGAATTTATACGTGGACGTGAGATGATTAGATGTAGAATTTTGGAGGGAGTGATTTCTAGTGGAGTGCAGATATGACTCTCTTATGTTCATGGTAGAGGTAAGGAGGTTAAGAGTGTTTTGTATTGATGGGTGTGTGTTTGAAGAGGACATAGCGTTGTCTTCTAGCATTGGAGACACTAACATTTTGTTTGGGTGTGGTTAAATGGTTTTGGTCTTAAACATCAGCAGTGTAGATTGGGACAAGTGGGATGACATCATTGATCTTGAGTGAGGATCACTCTACGAGGAAAGTGTATATCAGGATGGTGGGGGAAGGAAAATTAAATAGGTTTTAGGGGATGAAATGAAATTGTGGGTAGGGAATTTAATTTTGAAATGGGTTAGGTTTGTGGTGTTGATAATAGATTTTGGTTTGGTTGGGGTGTTTGGGTGATGATGATAGAGTGAGATTGTTGGTTTTTTGAGGATGGGAGAGGGGAATAGTGATTTTGTTTTGGTAGTTGAGTGGTGTGTAATAGGGGTGGTGTGTAAGGGGTATTGAGTGTGTTGATGGTTGTGTGTTGTATGTTTTGGTTTTGGGTGATGTGTAGGGAAGGGGTTTGTTGTATATTGGTCTGTGTATTCAGGGGGTGATGATAACAAAGAATTTTTGGTTGATGAGAGACAACTGATTATGTTCTTGAATGTGATTTAAGGGAGTATGGTTTGGAGACAGTGTAGTGAAGGGACAGATTTGTGAATGTCTTAACGAGTAGGCGAGGGTTGCGATTGTGGGCGAAAAGACAATTGTGAATTGGATATGATTTCTTTCACTAGTCTAATAGTAGGTGAGTGGTTTGGTACACTTGACGACTTTACACACACATATGGATTACAGAGTATTTGGTGAGAATGATGTACGGTTACTTGACAACTTAGATTTGATCTGGAGGAGGTTGTGTTTGTGGTATGTGGGCATTTGGTGTTGATTGGGGTAAGGTGGGGGTTATGTGGTTTTGGGGGGGGAGTGAAGGGGTATAATTTTTGTTGATGAAGGGGGATTGGTGATTAAATTGGTTTGGAATTTGGGTATTTTAATAAATGTAAGATAATGTTTTTTTTATATAGAGGAAGGAGGGTGGTGGGGTGGTGGTGGGTTTGGGTGGGAGTGGTGGTAGAGTGTTTGGTGTGAGGTTGGGTGGGTTTGTGGGGTTGAGGTGGGATTGGGGGTGGGGTGGGGGGTAATGAGGTGGGTTGAGGTGGGTTGGGGGAGGGGGGGTAGAGGGTTGATTGGTTGGGGTTGGGGTTGGTGGTTTGGGGGTGTTTATGGTGGGTTATGGAGGTGGGGGAGGGGTTGATGTGGAGGTGTGGGGAGTTTTTTGATATGAGAAGTATTGAGATAGAGAGTATTTTTAGAAAAGTATAAAAAATTTATTGATAATATAATAATGTGAGAGATGTCTAGTAGAGGGTTAGGGGGGGGAGGGGGGTGGTGATGGTCTGATGGATTTTAACGGGTGAGGGGTACAGGTTATAAGAAATGACACGTTGGGATGGGTAAGATGGCTAGATTTTTTGGAATTCGTGTGACACGTGCGATGACAGCAAGTTGTAGGAGGTTATTGTGTAAGTATGAGGAGTAGGGAGCCGTGAGGATTCTTAGGTGTGTGCTCTGTGGTGATAAGTCACTAGTTGTTGTCTTAATAGGTGGGAGGATTAGACATGGTGGATCTAGAGGTCGGGTAGGGTGGGGAGTTTTTATGATGATGTTAACACATGAGCTCTGATGAGGTATATGTAGTACTAGAAGGGAGGAGAGAGGGAGGAGAACACATGTTGGTTGGAGGGGGTTTTTAGAGAGATTTGGTAGTTATTGTTTGATTGCTTTGTTTGTTTTACTGATGGGTTGTTGTTGATGAGTGGGGTGGGGTGGGTGGAAGTGGGGGATGGGGAGGGGGGTGATAAGTGGGTAGGTTAGATGGGGTTGGGGGGATGTGGTGTGGTAAGGTGGTGAGGGTGGGGGGTGGTGGGGTGGGGGGTTTTTGGGGATATGTAGGGAGAGGGGGTAAGTGACGTGAGTTGTTTTGAAGTTGAGATGGGGGGAAAGGGTTGTGGGTTGATGGAAGGGGGGGGGTATTGTAGGTGATGTGAAGGGAGTTGGGTAGGGGGGTGGGGGAGGGTGGGTGGGGGGGGGGTAAGGGGTGGGTTTGGTTGTGAGGGGGGGAGGGATTATGGGGGATGGGTTTTTTTTGCACTCACAACGTTGTGCAGAGGTGGTTGGGGGGTCAGGCGGTCTAGTAGACGGTTGAAGGTGGGCACCATTTAGGGATGTGTGGGTGTTGTGGATGTTATTTGGGTGTAACACTGGTTTGAAGAGGTGGAGGTGTGGTAAAGTGTGTTGGATTATGGGAGGGTGTGAGGGGGGGGGGTACAAGAAGGATTAAGACATCAGGGTGGCAAACACGTGAGTGGATGAAGTTCTTGCTAGCGAGCATACAGAGATTAGAGGATTTACTGATCTGGAATGAAGTTTGTATATTTTTTTAAATGGGTGTAACATCAGGATAGTCAACGGGGTTGTTGGGAGGTGAGAGGAGTGTGAGTTGGGGAGTGATAGGATCTGGTCAACATTGAATCTTAACGGGTAGTAGTGTGATCGCAATCATGAAGACATAGAGATAGGTTTCTTTGCATGGGGACATTTAGTAGATAGACTAAGTGTTGGTGATCTAGTAGTTATGTTTAAGCACAAGAGTTAGTGCATACAAGGATCTTAGTCTGGAGTATCTAGAGAACGGTAGGTGGGTAGGATTAATTGTAGGTGACGTTATTGGGTGAGGGAGAGGTGTGGTATAGTTCTTGGGTAGGGATGAGGATATGGCGGTAGTTGGATCTGGGTGGTGATTAGTGTAGGTGGTGGAGACATGTATTGCATCGAGGAGGGCAGGTATGGTCACAATCTTGTCGGAGAGCAGTATGGTGGAGTGGTCAGGTCTCAGAGGGGTCGTGGTGATCATGTGGGGCGTCAGCGATATCATGAGGTACATGATGAGTAGTCATATTATGAGTTAGTGACAGGTAGTGTATTGGTTACAGTTGGGATGTGGAGGTGATGGAGTGAGTAGATATATAGAGAAAGTGGTGAGGAGATATATTCTGAGGAGTGGTATGTGAGCAGAGGTGTTCTTGACACGTTGGCGAGATAAGAGGGGGTTTTTGGGGGGTTCACTGTGGACGATCGTTTCATGGTAGACGCGTCTTGAGGAGTATGTGAAGGGTCAGAGTGCACATGGCTTCATAGAGGGAGAGGTGGTCTCTACGGATGGTTGTCTAGATTGATTTACTCATGCGTACGGTATACATGTGACAGTGGGTTAACTGTCTATGACTACTATGGTTGAGGGTGGGCGTGACAATGTGGACTTATGAGAGCACCGTGGAGAGGAGTATAGATGTGGAGGTAGCGACGTTGTTTCTGGATAGTGAATTCTTTATAGGTAGAGAAGGTTGGAAGATTCTGGAATTACACTGATGGGTAATTGTATGGTTGGTATACATAGAGTGTGAAAGGGGGATTGGGGAGTTGAGAGGCTTATGGAGTGACATAAGGGGACACACACATAGTAGTGAATGCACGAGGAGATGACTATATGATGTGATGGTGTGGAGGATCTGTGTAATGGTAGTTACTGTTAAGTGTGGACTGAGATTGATACGGCGTATTGATGTCAGCACAGTAGATCATGGAGAGTGAGTGTTAGGGCAGGTGGGATCACAAGGGCACTATTATTTAGATTAAGAGGGGCTAATAGACGAGGATGGAGTAACACGGTATATGGAGATGTAGTGTCTACACAGAGTGATAGGGTCGTAGTGTTCGTGTTACATATACATTAGATTTTTTGTATGGGTATTACAATGTATATTCTGTTTTTTACAGGTGGGCAATGTTTTACAGAGAGGTCAAGAGGACTCATTGACATTACATATGTGATTGATGTGGTGAGGGAGGGAACAACAATTCATGACATTGATCACAATGTGACGTTTTGAGTGTGGCTATATAGAGACAGTAAGGCAAATGTAAAGGATGACGGTCTGAGAGACTGGGATGGGTAATTGGTCTGTAGATATCGAGTGTTGGGGATTTGAACTGATAGGGTAGTAGGTCTTATAGAGGAGGAGTGTAAGGAGAGTGAAGGGTGTATTAGTCGGTCACGGCTGAGGGGACATGTTGTAGATGGAGCACACATGTAGTTCTCTGATATGGCACACACAGGTCTTCTCTATATGCAAGGGTGTAGGCTTAGATTTGGTGGTGGGGGGTGTGACACAGGTGGCAAGGTAGGTATGTAATACATAGTATGTATGATACGAGGGGAGGACGTATGGAGAGTGGTGTAGTCTAGGGAACGCGAGAGTATGAGTGTTATTAAGAGATGACACTGTATAGGCATTGTGACGTATGGTCGAAAAGAGTGAAAGGGTTAGACAGTGGGGGTGTTGGTGTGGAATGCTGGTATGAATTTTGGGACGCACATGGTTTAGGAGTAGGTGGAGATGGTGTGGACAGGCAAGGAGAGTAGACTTTGGCATCTAGAGGGAGTGGAGGCAATGAGGGTGTGGGGTAGAGTATGGGAGAGGACACACAAGGATTTAGATGGTTGCAACACGGAGTCTTCTGTCTTGAGATAGATGGTAGGGAGAGAGTGACATTGGTCTAAGTGTATGTTTAGTTAAGTAGGTGTGAGTTGTGATTGTGAGTGTAGACGTACACACGTTGTAAGTTGAATGATGGATGTGCATGAGATTAGTCATCTTAGATGTAGGGTGGAGACAAACGTAGGACACACCAGACGGCGGCAGGGGGAGACGTAGTTGTGTGGCGTTCTATGTGGGGAAGAAAGAGGAGGATGGGCGTGCCGATGAGTTGGGAGTCTAGGACGACATGGTAGTTCATCTCATGAGTAACTTGTTTCGAGAAAGGCGCGGACAAGTAGGAGGAGTCTGGTTAGATGTCAACGGGGGTGAGGTTCGGCGTGTGTGCGTGACATGGCGTTCTGCATGGACTTATGATCTTTTGGTCACAGTGTGTTCTAATGTTAGTATAGTGAGGGGCAGGACTGAGATACAAGTAGGTGCAAACGTGAGTAGGATGGAGAGAAGTTACACGTATTAGATTGGGGGTTGAGTTTGGGAGGATGTGTTATTGGTGGGGAGTGGGGAGGTTAAGGTGGGTTGTAGGTATGTAGGAGAGGTGAGGGGGGGGGGTTATTAAGGTTGTGGGTGGGGGGTGGAGGTGGAGAAAGGATTTTTGAGGGTTTGGATTGAAGAGGTGGTTAATTAAAAGTTGGGAAGGAGTGTTGATAAGTTGTTGGAGTATTAGGTAATATTAAGTGGGGGTATGTGTATGTGGAGTGGGTGGGTGGGGGGTTATTGGAGATAGTAGGTGGTGGGGAATGATGGTGGAATATGGGCGGGAAGTTAAGGGTTTATAGATTTTAGGGTGGGTGTTGTGAAATATTTTGGATAAGTGGGGTGGAGAATATTGTGAGGGGGGGGGAGTTGGAGGGGGGGAAGATAGTGGTGGTGATTGAAATTAAGTTTGGGTGGGGGTTGGGTTAGGTGGTGGTAAGTTGATGTGGGTGGTGTTGGTTAGGGGGGTAATTGGGATTAAAAAAGTTTGGATAAGGATTGATGATTTTGAGGATTGTTGATTTTGGTGGGAGTTTGGAGATTTTGGTGATGAGGTTGGAGATTTGTTAAGGTGGGTTATTTGGTATTAATGTGGGGTTGTGGGGGGGGAATTGAGTTGATTTTGTTTTGTTGTTTTGAGTTGAGATTTTTATTGAAGGAGTTTTGGTGGTGGAGTGTTTGGGACAGGGGGTAGTGGTGTGGTGTGAGTGGATTTAGATTGGTTGGAAGATTGTTTGGGGAGGAGGATTTGTATAAAATAGGTAATTGAGTTGTTAAAGGTTAGATAGTTGGTGGGGTTGTGATTAGTTGTATATTGGGAGTATATGAATCTGACGAAGTAATAAGGCTAGTGTTAAAGATCCTGATCGCCAATCCCAAGTGAGTGCGTGGTGTATTTCCGATGATGATTTGTGGATTTACCTCTTTTTATGATGATCACCAGAATCTCATTTCACGACCTTTCTAATCCTCTTTTCGGATTCAACGACGATTTCTCTAGTGTTGATGAGTCATTAATCCGAAGAGAGAAATTCAAAAGGATGAATTTAAATATTGCTCAATCCTCTTTACGATCTTGACGATGAAATTATCACTAATGAGAAAATTCTTCCTAATCAAAAGGATTTAGATATTGTCATTCCAATTCCACCGGGAATTGATGAACGTTGCTTTAACGCCGAATCAGATCTTTTAGAATCTCTACTAAATCGTGACTCTCCGATTGATTCTACAAAGATCGATTTCATTTTTGATGAATTTTCTCTTCCTCGTCCTCCAGAAATTCCTTCTTCTCAATCTTTTTCTCAAATTCCTATGGAAGAAATTGATTTGTTTCTTGATAATTCGATACCACCGGGTATTGATAATGATGATGACTCGGAAGGGGACATTCTTCCTCTTGAAGAATTACTTGACAATGTTCTCTCGTCATCCCCTTCCCGAGAGTGATGATTTTACGTCCGATGTTCAGTCCGTAGCGGCCATGACGGAATGATTATGATTTCTTAATAACGAGGAACCTTTTGACCGCGGGGGAAAGGTGAAATTTTGTTTTTCCTTCTAATGTGACGAGGAAGATTTCTTCACATTTACCACCGTACTTTTCCACCCCATTGTCCACCTACGCCGCGACTCCATCCTTTATTATCGTGCTCCACCGGAGTTGAAGACAATAATTTTTGACCCTCGGGTATCTCTACTTTAAACCTCGGTAGCTCTCATCAGATGGAACCTTTCATGTGCTTTAATGTTTACTCTAAACATTAATGAAAGCCCGATTGAATTTTCTTTTTCCATTTAGGCTTCCCCAATGGACAACTTAAAAATCGTCGAGGTCAAACTCGTGACTCGGTTAACAAAAACAAGCGTTTCTATCTTCTTATCTATTTTCTAACAAATAATGTGAGAGGGCTCGCCTCTTTCCTTTTTCGTGTTTTGTGTTTTGTGGTTTTATGTCTAGGATTACCCGGATTTTGAAGACTCTCGTGCTCATGGTTTTGTCCATTCATTTGAGCTTCATTTCCTCAGCTTCATTTAGGGAATCCAATATCCTAATCTTATCGATTATCGTTTATCTTTAGCATACTTAATAAATGGCTTTAGATTTGCGTAGAGAACCCTTAATACTTGAAATTATGCCTTGAAATTAGTATAGGGGTATTCATATCACATTGAGGACAATGTGTAGCTTTAGTATGGGGAGATCTATCGATTTGATTGTACCTGCAGCCGTTGTTCTCACGTAACCCGTTTTTCTACCAAAAATATGTGATTTATGTAAAAATAGCAAAAATTAAAAAAATTTGCATGAAAAAGTATAAATATTGAAATAAAGTGATGTAATAAGTGTTGTGACACTAATAAAGGTAAGAACGAGAAATAATTTTGATACGACCGGTTTTATACCTTAGCTTTTTCCTTAACATATTTAAATCGAGTTTGTTGCTAGTCTTATGTAGGCTTATCCATTATGCCGAACTCGATTTATTAGAGTAAAGATTGTTGCCAGTCTATGTGACTTGTTTTAAAGTTCGATCTTTAATTCGGCTAGGCTAAGCATTCAGAGTCTCTTTCTTAAGATTTTAAATGCGAAGAACGAGAAATGATAGTGTTAATTATAAGTCATGATATTAAACGTAGAATAGTTGGTTTTCTTTTAAGCTCATGAGTATTAATTGTGGCTTTTTCTCCCATTAGCTTGTCTCACTTATATGCATAATTGTTAAATAAATAAGGTTGTCCAGTTCAATTTAATTTTTAGTAACTTCCCTTTGAATTGGTAGTCGATGATTCGAATTTTGGCTTATTATATGCACTTCATGTTCATTGCTTTACTTATACCTTAAAGAGCCTTTAGGGTATAAGTATGAGTAAAATATAAACCATTTTATTACTTTTTGCCTTAAAGAGCCTAAGGTATATGACAAAAGTAAGTACTAATCATGAATTATTTGTACCAATTAAAGATCCATAGGGTATATGATACTATAAAATTTAGTGATTGAAAAATGATTTGCTTAATTAATTTCACCTTAAAGAGCCTAAGGGAATATGTTGGTTAATAATATAACTTTGAAATTTATGTCTTAAGACCTTAGGGAATATACATGAATAAGGCAAAAGAAACAAAAGCCAAATTTTGGTCACTTCATCGGTTTTTAAGGATAAGGGTGGAAGCTAAACTTTATTTTTAACCATCCCACTTTATTTTTGGAATTAATAAGTATCGAAATAAAAGTCTTAAAGAGCCTTCGGGTATATGACTTAAATAAAATCTTGAGATACAAATAGAAATAAGGGAAGAAAAGTATAGAACACGAATTAGTATCTATGAGTAGTGTTAGTATCATGACTTGTATTTATCAATGATTTTGTTTTTAAGCTTAGTATGGAAAAGTGAAAGTTGGGGACGATGAATTTATTTTGCTTGTTCTATGATCCTAAGCCTAAAAAAATGTGTTATGAAGTGATTGAAATATGGAAAGTTGTGAAAAAACATAAATATAGAAAAATGTTGAAAATGGAAAAACGGGGCGTTTCTTAACTATGGATTCCTTAATCCCTCTAGATGAACACTTTGCTACTTTTCGAGGTGATTAGTTTGAGGGGATTGAAATTTTTAATTTTAAGCGCGTATTTATTACATTGCGTGAGGACACAGCAATACTTTAGTATGGGGGAATTTGGTATTCGTTATCTTATACATATCTTTTACCTTGAAAAGCGAACCCAAAAGACCAAAAACATAATTAAAATGGCAAATATATGCTTGTTTTTGTGTTTGTGTATGTGCAGGAACGGATATCAAGAAAAGGACAAAAATAAAGACAAAACCGAACAAAACCAGCCCGTGGAAATATGAAAGAGTGCGAGAAGTACAGACCAACAGATGCCTTCGGTTTTTTTATTGGGCCGGCCCGTAACCTACTTAATGGGTCGGACCAGCCCAATATTGACTTGGCCAAACCAAAAGCCTAATAAAGGGAATGAAGTTTATAAATGGAGCATCATCACGTGAGGCTCAATTAATTAAAAATGTTTCATGTGCTTTTCTACTAGCAAAAGAAAAGGACGAATCGAGTATTGACACGTGGTAGGGAGACTTTTTGCAATCTATTTTATCATGAATTGATGAGATACATAAATGAAATGGAGCAGATCACGTGCCTGGAAATAATTCACAAGTAATCACGTGTCCCTCCACTATGAATAAATGGGCGAATGGTTTATGGCCACGTGGCAAGGCAAAAGCTTACTCTAAATGTGCAATTCATTTCACTACAATATGATCGAACGGACACAATTATCTGCGTGAAGATAAAGCTTTTCAGAGGGCCACGTGTAGCAAGTTGACCGGTTGGATCAATATTTAAAGGTTGGCGATCCGTGTGACACCAAAAAGAAGGCAATCATTGGTCAATTATCAACCCAATGATTGGGTCCAAATTTACAAAACCACCCTTCCTCACCATATAAAATACACACGCTTCCTTCATTTTGAGGGGAGAGGATTTAATTTTTTTCTAGTTTTCTCTTTAAAGTTTAGCTTAATTTTAGTAAATGTTTTAGCTTATTTCAATTTTTAGTTTATTGTACCAGCTTATTGTGAGCTTATTGAATTTTTCTTGTTGTACTCTTTAGCTTATTAATGTAATGGAAGATGATTTGTGTTAAACTTGATGGATCTAGCTTATTTTTCTTGTTTCATAAGCTTTAGTTTTCTAAAAGCTCTCTCTCTCTCTATTAGATCCGATAAGCTTCTTAATAGCTTATGAGATTTGGTTTGAGCTTATACGGTACGCATAAGTAATTCATTTTAGCTTATTTGTTCGGTTAAGAATTTATTTTGTTTAGATCTAATTTTTGAAAAATCTCATTATTTAAAATAAATAAATAAATAAATAAATCTCATTTGAATTTTAATCATGTGCTTACTTGTTTCTTTAGTTTCAATTGCTTTTGTGGATCTCTAGTTGCTTAAACTCAGTTTGATTTGTCATGGATTATTCCGATTAGCTTATTGATGTAGTAGGTTTAGTTTAAAAATTTTCAAATACTTTGCTCCTTGTTACCCTCGATCGAGAACTAGATATATACCGTATAGGTGCATGTGGCCCTGATTATATGAAGCTTTCCTTTGGTTAGTGAAAATACTTGACTAGCCGTGCCTAATTGACTTGGTCCCTGTTGTCTTGAATTATTATGTTTGGGCGTTTTAGTTAAATTAATTTATCTTGGGTTTCAACATTTGGTCACGTTTAAAATATCTTGTTTGAATTTTGGACCTAATTTGATCAAATGGGCTTACGAGTTATAATGGCTACAAATTGGAATAAATGATTTGATATTAACTATTTATGTTAACAGTTTGTGATCTTTGTTTTACCGGTCAACTCATGAGGCGAGGAGCTTACGGGTTTATTTAGCTAGACCGAATTTGATTATTTGCTTTAGCTAAATAAACCGGGTGGTATTCGTTTAATTGCGGGTCTTCAATTCGCTTCTATTTTCTAATCCTTTTTCAATACTTAGAGTAGATTTATTTTATCGTTTTATTATATGATTGCTTATTAGATTTTTGCCATGCTTAGTGTAGATTTATTTTAGTCATTAAATGCTATGATTAATTTCGTTATGAGTAGTGAGTAGTTTACTTGTGTTTGCTAAGTGATTAGTGACTTGGAATTTAGGTGCGGGTTTAAAAAGGTTTAAAATTAATTTTTTAATTTACATACCGGTCAATTTATTTTTAAATGGTATTAAATACTTGTCCATTTATTTAATAACGCCTTTTAACTTACCTGTCATTTAATTTCTTGAAACATTTTTTTTTTAAGAATTAAAAAACCAAGCCCGCACTGATGAACATGTCCACGTCACTTAAGCTTGAGCAAGCATTTTCGTCAATTATATCATCACAGATTAATTTTCAGTATAATATTGTATGTTTTAAAACTTAAAATTAAATATTAGTTTAAATTTTTAGTATAAAAATAGTTTACAACCAAAAACCAAAAACTTTATGAATAATCAAGACGATTCCTACATTCCTTTGAATTTCCATTCACTTCTCGCCGAGGAAACGACCCGGAAGGTTTTTGATAATTGCTTTGGTTAAAAGCGTTTATCTAGAACCCGACGGAAATACTATACTAAATTATTATTGATTATCTTCCTTATTATTACGTATTTATATGTATTAATTTGGACGGATCAGGGCATTAGGAACACGTTTAGACATGAGTATGTCTTATCATCTACAGACTGATGGTCAAAGCGAGCGTGCCATTCAAACCTTGGAAGACATGCTCAGAGCATGGGTCATCGACTTTAGAGGAAGTAGGGATGTTTATCTTCCATTGGTTGAATTCTCCTACAACAACAACTACCATTCTAGTGTGAGATGCGCACCGTTTGAAGCACTCTACGAGAGGAAGTGTCGCTCACCCATTCTATGGGCAGAAGTGGGAGAAGGATAATTGATTGGACCTGAGATCGTGCAAGAAACTACTGAGAAGATCTCCCAGATCAAGGATCGGCTTAAAGCTGCACGCAATCATCAGAAGAGTTATGCTGACAAATGTAGGAAGCCTTTAGAATTCAATGTAGGTGATCATGTCCTGCTCAAAGTGTCACCTTAGAAAGGTGTGGTACACTTTGGGAAGAAAGGCAAGTTAGCACCTAGGTTCGTTGGACCCTTTGAGATCACTTAGAGGATTTGTCCAGTACCTTATAGACTAACATTACCTCAAGAACTAAGTAGTGTTCATGACTCATTTCACATGTCGAACCTCAAGAAATGTTTGGCTGACCCAACTCTACATGTACCTTTAGAGGAAATCTAAGTTGATGCTAAGTTGAACTTTGTGGAAGAGCCTGTAGAAATCCTAGAGCATGAAATCAAGAAGATGAAGCGGAGTAGAATTCCTATCGTTAAGGTTCGATTGAATTCGAAATGAGGTCTCGAATTTACTTAGGAACGTGAGGATCAAATGAAACTCAAATACCCACATCTCTTTAGCTCTAGCACTAGTTGAATTTCGGGGCGAAATTCTTTTAAGGGGGGGGGGGTAGACTGTAACCTTTGTGGAACTTCCATGCTTATGATATTTTATTTAGTTCTCTGTTTTATTGACTTTTGCTGGTTCTATCAGAACAATTACCATGCTAATGGTAGTCAATTTATAGATTGTCTAGTTAATAGTTCATTTAATTCCTGAATTATCGCTTTTTGGATGATTATATCTATATTTGATAACTTACCGGGAGAATTTTTCCCGCAAGACAACTTAAACAACAAACAACGCGTTTTGGCATGATAATATTTCTATCTACACTAAAGTAAAACATTAAAACTATGACATTTATTCTTTTGACATTTTAATACTACTATACTTAATTCGTAACAATTACTAAGAAACTTAAACTTTCAGGCCGGTCACGTTTATTCACGAGTTAAGAACGTTGTAGATCCTGACCAAAGACAAAAAAAACTCAACTAGGATCCCTCCTAAGATCCCCTTAACCGACCAGACCCCTCAAGGGAACAACAAGGCTTATTTTTAGCTAGCTTGTCTAATGCATGCATCCTATATCCTTATCCCATTTTCAAAAACACACACATCACCACAATATTTCAAGAAAAGCTCTATTTCTCTTTTATTTTCTCTCTTGCTCGTCCGATCCAACACACACACATAAACATTCCATTTTTCCATTTTGGTTCAAGAACGTAATTCGGGTTGATTCTACTAGTCGTGTGTATATAAAAATAACGTTTGGGTTGTTGGTTTAAACTCTAATATCTTCTTAAAACCCTACTTTGTAAGTCTCTAAATTCTACTAATCTTTGTACTTTTGGTAGTTTAATGATGCATGAATACTAGATATACAATTGGTTTTGTATAAACCAAAAACTAAAAACTTACAAAAAAATCCCTATAAGGGTGCGTGATATGTGTGAAAACACATATCTGTTTTATACTAAAAATGCCCTTTAAAAGACCAAAATTGTGCATAAAATGCTTGTACATTGCTTGTTTTGTCTTTGTGGTTGTGTAGGTACGGATAATGCAAACATATCAAGAAAACGGTAAAAACCGGACAAACACGGACACGGGAACGGATAAAGAGTGTACAAGAGCCGGAAGTTTGCTATCAATGGTCAAAAGTCAACTCTTGGTCAACTTTGGTCAACAAGTCAACTATAGTCAGCCACAAGAAGACAAAACCCCAAAACTTACCAAAACAGCCCCTAGAGTTAAACTAAATTGCAAAAATAACCCTTAAAGCCCTAACGGTCGTTATCTCTTTATACTATAAAGGATAACGCTCGTTATCCTTATAATAACCCAAACCGGCCCACTCTTTTAAAATAACCCGAGCCCATACCCAAAAGCCCAAGTCAACCCTTTGATTTACCCCGGTCAAAAAGTCAAACGGTATAAAAAAATAATAAAAAGGGCGCCAATGAGCCATTTACTATTCATCATCATCTTCATTTAACCCCGAGTCAAAATCAAAGGGGAAATCAAAATTGATGACATGGCCTAGTGATTCAAGTGATACTCTCCAACCTGGCAAAAGAAGACGTCACGAAATGCTCTCATTGGTGGAAACCCACAAGGAGTGACACGCGGACATGGAAAGAAAGCACACCAATGATTGATTTTTACACTAAATCTAGTGTAAAAGAAGCACAAATGGACTGACACACGGAATGCCACGTTGGCAATCCGTGTGCTCACTCATTTAATCCAACGATCCACATTTGGGATCCAATGATGAGGAAAGAATCAAGGGCCAAGATCAAATGAATGAGGAGCGGGCAAGAGTCCTAGAAGCTTCATTTCAGCTCTATAAGAGCAGACCTCACTCACACACACATCATCTTCTTTTAATCTTCTTTTTTCTGCATTTTTTTAGTTTTCTAAAAGTAGCTTTTGTAATTTTTTTAAAATGTAATTTTCTTATTAAAGCTTTTGTAATTTCCATTTCAAAGTATTGTAATCTGTTTTAATCAATGAAATCTTAGTTATTTTATTTAAACTGTGTTTGCTTAGTTTGTTTTCAAAATCCTAAAATCTCTTGTTTTCTATAAACTCTCAAATCAATCACAAGCTTCTTACAAGCTCATCATAAGCTCATCTAAGTCTCTAAGCTTAGATTTGAGCTCAAGTTAATCATTTAATCTACTTAAACTAATGAAATCAGTTAATACCTATGCTATATTTGGATTTGGATGCTTGGATGATAAGCTTACCTTGGAAGAGCTTATAGGACTTTACTAGCTTATCCTTGTGATAAGCTAGAGCTTGTTGACTAGCTCCTTGAGCATTTAAAGCCTTTGTTTAGCTAAGACACTTGTAAGTTCTCATTTACCTTTACTGTCTTTGATTTTCTAGTTTAAATCTGCTTATTCTGCTTATCTACTTGCTTATTTGTGCTTATTATTGTGTTATTATGCTTATTGAGTACTTTTGATTATCTGTTTTTACATTCTATAGTATAGATCTTAGTTCTCTTAATATTGTCTTATAAATCTGTCAAAAACCAAAAATATTAGCATAGTTATTAGCTTATTGTTTCTGGCTTATTTGCTTATTCATACATGTTCTTTAGCTTTGTTATAAGTTTGTTGATATCTGGTATCTAAGGTTTGAGCCTTAACTCTCACTTTTATAAGCTAAAAATGATTTTGAATGAGTTAAAGGGGTGTTTGGTTTAAGACAACATTAATCAATTTAGTGTTGTCAAAAGCCATAAGGCTCTTTAACACAATTTCATAACTCATTTTGAGGTTATTCAACTAGGATTTAAGGTGTTTGTTAGTTTAGATCTGCTTGTATCAAGTTTGTGTGTTGATTGAATGAATCTGAGTTCATATACTCAGATCCATAAGCCTTTTTGCTCATATTGATGTTTATGTTCATTTAGCCTTTGTTTTGGTATTTTAAAAAGTATAGTAACAAGTCATTAGGCCTGCAATTGTTGGTTTTGAGTTTTGGTTTAAAAAAGTGCAAACTGCATCAGATAAGGATAACAGCCAAACTGTCCATTTTCTAGCTTAAATTTTAAGTAGTAAAAGTCTTAATAGGGTCTTTTATAATTGGATTGTTATTTGTTGTTCTAGTTACTTCAATTGCTTTTACTTTAGTGTCTAAAAGTTATAGAAACAATGCCTAAAGTCTGCATATGTTAGTTTTTGTAATTTGGTTATAGATGTGGTCAAATGCATCAGCAGCTTTAAACTGCAAACAGTCATTTTAAATCTAAATTTTCAGCTAGTTAAAGTAACTTTTAGCTTTTCAAATTTCTTGCACAAGTAGATTATAAGGTAGTTTGAATATGTTTGAACTTATTTTAGCTTATAAAGCTTATTTGGTCATCTGTTTTTAGCTCTTAATTTAGTAATTTGTCTTTCTAAAAAAATCAGCATGTTAAGTATTCTGACTGTTTTCATTGAGCTTTTTCATTAAGTTCTTGAAGTTCAAAATAGTTTTAAAAAGTTGTTTTAGGTAGAGTATTAGTTGTAGTTTAAGCTTACATAAGCTAAAAGTGCATAAGGATCTAAGAGCTTATAGAAAAATAAGCTTAAAAGTTCCCTCAGGGGCTGTTTGGTTTGAAGTTTCCATTAAGAGCTTATTTTGATTTTCTAGCTTATTTCAGGTTTTCAGATATAAGTGTTTTATAAAAGGTGTTTGTTTTTAGCTTATTTACAACTTTTCTTTTATAAGTTTTCAAAAATAAAAAAAAATGCAAAAAGGAAAGGCCTGGGACTCAAACCCACGACCTCCCCCTTAAACACACACGCACTTAACCAATATGCTACAATAGCTCATCCGTTTACTCTTCTTTTCAATATTACTTTATACACTTTTTGGTTTTAACTTTTTAATATCAGCCGTAGCTTATTAGGACTCTTTCCCAGCTTATTAGATAAGTTGGGCTTTTACTTTTATTTTTTTTAATTCCTTGCATCATTTAGGACTTTTTATGATTTTTCTGGATTTTTCGTATTAATAGTTTAATTTTTATTATTTTTCTTAGTTTAAAATTTTCAAAAATCAATAAAAAATAGAAAAATAATTTTTTTTTTAAATAGTTTTCTGATTTAGAATAATTACTTTAAAGTTTACATGCATTAAAATCATTTTTGTCATTTTTAGATTTTTAATTTCAATTTTAAGGTTTTTAATTTAGTTTTATAAAATAGGATTTTATTATAAAAAATAGTTAAAAATAGTTTTCTGAGTTTTTATCATTTCTTAGATTTTTATAAAGTTTAAAATCATTTTTTTTGAATTTTTAGGAATTAATTTGTTATTTTCTAGAATTTTAAATCATTTAATTAGCTTTTGATTCATAAAAAATTCAAAAATAATAAAAAAATAATTTTCTTTTTCTTAAAATTTTCTTTTATCTTAATTTAGGTTTAGAGGTTAAATTTGCATTAGTAGGTTTTAAATTGGTCATACTTGCTTATTTGTCGCGTTTTCTTCGTACCCGTTATTTGTTTTCGTGCTTAATTGTTATAGTTAGCTTATTTTAATTGTTTTTTTTAATTCATAGAAATAGATAATAAAATCAATCTTCGATTCCATTCAAATCATTGTTCGAATTCAAACGTGGTTTCAATTTCATAAATCGTTGGGGAAATAACAACCCGGGAATCATACTTCCCGGTTCATATACGTATAATATATATATTTGTGAGAATTTTCCTTACGACCTTTGTCCTCAAGGGTAGTTTGGTAATTTTCTATATTATATTTTATTATTACGTGTATAGATTTACTGCAATCAATTTTTGGCGCCGCTGCCGGGGATTTGTGATTAAGATTCCTTCGATTGGATTTGTCGATCGTGATTTGAAGAACCTTTCGTTTTCGAAAGTTATATTTTTATAAAAATTAAAAAAAAAGTAAAAAGTAAAAAATAATTTTCTTTTCTTTTATTAGTATAATTATCAGATAAATAAAATTGAAAAAAAATCAAAAATATAAAAAATTGTCCATAAAAAAGAAATAAAATAAACAAAGTTGGTAAAAGAACACCAACAAATAATACCTTCCATTGAGGTATTATCCATCAATAAGTTCCCAAACCAAAGATTTAAAAACTTGCCATTTGTGTCATTTACGAGGAACGGCTCACCTTAAAAAGTAAAATTTTTAAGAGCTACCGTGAAGTAAATTTGATTATTTGGTTTAAGTTGTCTTTTCGTTTTCTTTTAAAATAGATTGAAAAAAAAATAGTATAAATTTTCTTTTTCTATTTTGTGCATGCGCACTCGTTCTCAAACCCGCAACCGTAACCGTAACCGTCAACAACAAGCCCCGACCCAAACGGTATATTTGATGCTCTAAATAAGTTATCTGTTTTTTCCTCTTATTTTCTCCAACCATTGTGACTGTTGAAACAGTTGTGAGAGTTGGTTTCAACCAACTTTAACTCCATATCTAGAATCTGTTTCAAAACAGATTCATTAGCCTCATTTACAGATACGAAAAAACACATACAATTCCTTCATTGTTCTTGCTTTGTAATCTGGTGCCTTATATACAAAGTGTTCTCTTCTAGAACTATCCCGATAAGGATTTCGTGCAACCCATGCATCTATAGGGTCGAAATACTTTAT